>OU015493.1:156577191-156737191 GCA_907164885.2 Dolomedes plantarius | reverse complement strand
TAAATTTCGTTAATGATTATTTAATGATTATTTTACGTGCTTACTCTTATATTTATTTCTAAGCAGCTAATGGAATGGTCGAACAAAGATTTATCGCTGTACAACAGAGGCACTGGCATATACTTTATGCACATCTTCAAAGCAGTTCTCTAATCGCATATATAAATGTGCAGCAAAAACAATCTAGGAAGTCTGTTATTGCAAGTTCGTTATTACCTCTCTTTGTTGGTAGTCACGGATAATCGAT
The DNA here is from genome assembly GCA_907164885.2 of Dolomedes plantarius. Taxonomy (NCBI): domain Eukaryota; kingdom Metazoa; phylum Arthropoda; class Arachnida; order Araneae; family Dolomedidae; genus Dolomedes; species Dolomedes plantarius. The sequence continues at coordinate 156,736,944 of OU015493.1, read as the reverse complement.
GTAACTATTGTTTCTTTTGTTGCATTGACTGGCTCGTTTGATATCAACTTTGAATTGAGAGAGATATGACGGTAGAAAGAGGATTTTTAATAAGATTTCATGTTATTGTTAAATAAATTTTTAATTATTAAGAAATTACGGTATACACGCATAAATAAATGAATACATACCTATTTTTCATAATATAGGCAAAGCAGTAAGACAAAGCGGTCATATTTATAAACTTTTAATGAACGTTCCCAAATCTGGATAGACATTTGGAAATCTTCTAATGTTGACTACATAGTTTTTGGCAATGCATAGCAAATTAGTTTAATTTTTGGTATTGTTTGTTCGTATACATGTACGTGTTGTAAAACACATAGTAAAAGAAAAGACGATTCATGACGGCAGTTTTAACTCATTAAGGAGTGAATTAGCGTTTTATTTATTTTTTTACAGTAAACAATAGGGGCGTCAATCGGTATCTTACATTTTTCAGAAATTGAAAACGGAAAACCGCAAGTGACATCTCTTGAATGTCAAACCATTATTGAGAGTATAATAATCAGTAAATTCATATGATTTTGTTTGTAACATAACAGCTCTACAGAAACCAAAATTCAGCTTTGAACAACTAGTCGAAAAAGGAGAATATAATATACTGAAGATTTTGCTTCTATAAATGTTATAATAATTTCATTAAGAGTGGATTGAGTCGAATAGTATTTGTCTCATTAATCCATTTTTCGGAAAACAGTTAAATGGCGAAAGAAAGTAGTTTTTTTTGCTAAGATTTGCCTACCTAAATCTCTAACTTACAAACACAGCAGATAAATCAACTTTCCCCTTATTACGGAATAGAGGTTGACAAAATCATTGAGCACCCCAGAAATCAGAAACGTTAATTCCTCAAAATTTCTCTAAATAATTCCTCTAAATTTTTACGTTTCTCTATGGACTATGTGTATCGTTAGGCTGAAGGCATGTTGATTATTGTAATTTTTTTTTACTTAAGGCAGAAAATTATTGAACCTAAATATGTCATGTCAAGGAGCTATAATTTTAATTAAGTTTCAGGGTGTGTCAAAATTTTGACATACATATACACACACACACACACACACACACACACACACACACATATATATATATATATATATATATATATATATATATATGTAAAAATTTTGACGCATCTTGGTACTTTTCTATTTAACTTGTCCAAGCGATAGACTAGTTTTGGCGCGCTGCCAAAATTAAAACTCGCGAGGACGGATGGGCGGACGGTTTTAGCTTCTGAAATTTTCCTTTCCGCAGGACAGTTATGAAGGAACGTAGTCCTACGTTAAAAATGCTACGAACAACATCATTAACTGTACTCACTAATTTTTAATAAATTATTTATATTAAAATATTATAACAGTTTTGAGTAGATGCATGCATATTTGATACATTTTCCAAAAATTTTTATAGACATGACCTCCTAATATACCGTCAAAAATGTAATAATACTTTAAAAATGCTATTTAACGTCTGATATGCACAGATTTTAATAAAATTCCAGTCATGTTTGCTATTGAATTTAAAAAAAATTCCGAGACGTCACATGCAACAAACACGCTTGTGTTGATAAAAAGATTGTGATTTCTGGAGAGCCTCTGTTGAAAAAAAACCACTCTTAATGGCAAGATAGGAAACCTCTCTTATTCAAGAGCTACTGTAATCGAGTGATTTTTCTTTTTGCTCTCTAGGCATCGAGCCAAGAAATCAGAAGTGGACCACAATCTCAATTTCCTCTTTATTTCACACGCTGAACAATTAAGCATTTAATGTCGAAGCCATTTTCTGCAAAACTTAAATCAGCCGCAAGATATTCATGTATATATGCATACTAGCTGAATACCCGTGCTTCGCTACGGAGTACATTCAAATTAAATACAACATTTGGCATTTCATACATTCACCATACTAAAGAATATAGTAAAGTTAAGAATATACTAAAGAATATAGTAAAGAATATAGTACAGTTTGAGGAACATTTCTTTTACTGTATTTTAATATTTTTTGGATGATGTCCAGTCGTCTGCCGAATAAGAAAGAAAGAACAAATTTGTCAATTTATTTCGTTGTTATGCAAGTGACGCAAAATTAATTTAAAGAAAAAAGAAAAGAAACCACGTGATCAGCATTTAAGAAATTAAATTCTAAAAATGAATCTTTAAAAATTCACCAAAAGTAAGAAAATGGAGGCAAAGGTTCGAAAAAGATTTCATTTTAAAGAAAATTTTATGATCTTTCCGGGATATAAGTTTTATAACCCTGAGATTATTATTTTAAATGCAAACTTTAAAGAATGTTACAAAAACAACTTAAAAATTTAATTAAAAAAATCTATAAAGTTTTTTTCAAAAATCTTTCTTAGTACATCCCTACACCATAAGAAGAATAGCCATGCAAAATTTCAACCCTTTAGGTCCAGCGGTTTGGTCTGTGCGTTATCTGTCAGTCGGTAAGTCAATCAGTCAGTCAGTTATGGAACTGTTATACAGAGGTTGTTCACACATTTTTTAGACGATGTATATTGTATTCACAAAACTAAATTACATAAAATTCTTGTTTTTTAAATTTTCTATTTGACATCCCTTATTCTGAACTATCTTTCGACACCGCAATTTCCAGGATAATAATGCCTTTGAAGTGTCAGCAGAGGTATTCTATCCCATTCCTCCTGAACAGCTTTCCAGAGTCCTGTAAGGGTTTTGGGACGACGTTTGGATAATGCAGATTTTAAAATTCCGAAAGCACAAAAATCCATAGGTGATACATAGGGAGATTTAGTAGGGATATCAGTGAAGGGTATGGCCTTGATACCAGTTTTTTGTTCCATTTCTTTTAGGAAATTTACAGTGGATTTTGATGTGTGACTGCTAGCTTTGTCCTGATGGAGTCTCACAGATTGATGGCACTGTGGGTAAAGCGATGGCATTTCATTCAGAAAAATTGGCGATAAAATATGTTCCTGATAGTATTTGGAGTTAATCTTGACATTTTTTTCCACTCTCTTTATTTTTAACTTGCCATTATAAGAAAAACCAGCAACAATCATGAATCCCTTAGAAAAACTTTCTTTCGATTCTTTGAACCATGTACTTAAATTTTTTTCTCCCCTTTTATGATAATAAATAGCTCTTTTTTTGTTGCAATCATTTAAATACACCCATGATTCATCTATTGTGACAATTGTTTTCCATTTTTCTTTGGATAAGTGTTTCTCATATAGAATTCTGCAGCGTGTCCTGCGTTCAGCGATATGATTTGGAAGAAGACGATGCACATTGCGTTTTTTTTTTCGCTTTCTTAAGATTTAAATCAACGTTTATCATTTTGTTTACAGTGGACACCGAGCATTTTAATGATTTTGCAACTGTCCTTTGACTAGGGGGATTTTCTTTTGACATTAAACAACGTACCTTTGCAATAGTCGAAGATGTCCGTTTTTTCCTTGGATACTTGTTTGGAATTTTTGTCCCACTTGAGGCTCGAATTTGACGTTTTTTTCCTTTCTTGTTGACGATATTACCTATCGACGCTTTAGATATCACAAAACCATGACTCTCACATCGTTTTTGGATAACGGAGTATGCATATTTCTCTTCGGAAAGAGCATAAATGTAGCCTTCGAACCACTGCTTTGTTAAAAACGCCATTTTGAATAAAAACAAAACTTTCAAGCCGCAGACGATAATTTTGACCTTTAAAAACATAGTACAATTGCAATTATTTCTTTTGCAGCAAACGATTTTTTATTACCGCTTACCAAAATCGTCTAAAAAATGTGCGAACAGCCTCTGTATATATAGACAAGGTTAAATATTATTATGAGCACTTATAGGTATGTACCAAATGTATATGTTTATATATATATATATACATGCAATAATTTATTCAAGGCTTTGCAGTATACTAAACAAATGAACTATTAGGTGCAGACTCGTGGTGTTATAGAATTAGAATAACAGTTTTTTGAAAACGTTCCAGCCAATACTCAGTTTCTTCCTTGAGCACGTCGTTTATCAAGCTCTCGGGTTTTAAAGTGGATTTATAAATTTGAAAAGAAATCCTTTTCAAGCGTGGGTTCGTCCACAAAGATGGGTGAAGGTGTTCTTTTCACCTCCAAATAGCAGTTAATAATTAGTTATATTATAAGCATAATTACCGTATTTTCCGGACCAAGAGAAGAACCTTTATACAAAAAAAAAAAAAGACTTAAAATTGAGGTGTGTCTTATGGTCCGAAGGTAACATAAAAAAGTGAATATTTTATTATATATACCATATATATTCTTTATATATATATTATACATATATTATTTATTATATTTATTATATATGTGGTATCCCGTATTTTTTTTACCTCACCTTCCAATAATTTATTCACCCTCACGACGCACAGTGGAGTGTTTGACGCAAAAACCTGGCCAAAAGTGTAAAAATTAAAAATTGTGCAATAATTGTAAAAAGTGCATTTTATCATTTCTAACAAACTGCTGAGTGAATCACATCATTTCCAGCAGCACAAGTAACACTCAGCAGTTTCTAGCCGCAGTTGAAGAACAGATTTCTTTGCGAATGGACGTGTCATTGGATTGCGTTTCAGCTTTGTTGTTAGTTTAAATCTATATTTTTTTGTGGCGTTAAGAATTAATGTTTTGAAATTTAATCAGGTTTACGTGTTAAAATAGGGTAACAGCTTTGTTTTAAAATATATAATAATTTACTTAGTTTTATTATTAACATATTAAAAAAGATTGAAAACTTGAAAAATGTTTTTTTAAATCAATTTAGCTGTAATTTAAGTTTCTTAAAGCTTTATGAAGGTGTGTCGGGGCTTGTCGGATCTCATTTCAATTATAATCATCATGGTTATAGTATTGAGAGTCTATTTCAAAGAAAAAATGTTCCGCAAACAGCTGCCATTTTTATATAGAATTTTTTTTTTAAAGAACCCTTTTTTATTTTCATGATAATTTCTTGACGGGTATGATTTGAAAATAACTTACAACTATAGATGTAATCTGTATAAATCTTGTTAACATATAAAACTTTATTTCTTCTTAAGCCTTTGAGACAAAATAAAATAAGTTTTAAGAAATAAGAGTGATGAAGAAGATGAATTTGAAGAAGATGACGAAGGTCAGACTTCAGGAGAATCAGATTGAAAAAGTTAAGCTTCTGAAGTCACTAGAGAACTAAGATTCCTATAGTTACTAAACTTTAACTATTAAATGTAAATATATATATATATATATATATATATATATATATATATATATATATATATATATATATATATGATAAAGATTGATTTATAAAGCTAATTTTATATAAAAAATTTTAATTTCAAGATTTTAAAATTGAAGAAAATTAAATTTTTAAATTTTTAAAAAAATTTGTAAAATTTTTAAAAAAAATTTTACAAAAAAGGGAGTATTTACTGTTACAAAGTAAGTTAAAAGTCAAAAGCAATGGTTTTAACTTTAAAACACATGAAAAATATTTTTGGCCAGGGTTTTGCTACAAATACTGTACTGCACTGTGCGACGTCTAGATGTCTGCTGATCAAGCGTTGCCACAACTCCAGAAGAGAAATTTTGGCCTCGAATTTGAGAGCGCTGTGACTTTGGCGGGTAGAAGACCGAAAGTAGACACGAGTGAAAGACGGACTCGTACTGTTACGTGTATAATGGTAAAACGACGACGTATTGTTTAAAGAAATTACTCTTTAGACGTGTTGAATCAAGATGTAATGTTATATAAACTTTCCTTATAAATAATATATGTAAACTGTGTCGTCCCTGTATATCCAAGACTTAATTAAACAAACTCTTTTGTATTCCCGTTTGACCAATTCCTCAATGACGACGGCCTACCACACACACACACACACACACACACACACACACATATATATATATATATATATATATATATATATATATATATTTATTTATTTATCTTTAATAAATAAAAAATTGAAAGCATCTTTATATACCTAGCAAAATACAAAATATTCTTTTCTAAAAATCCTCCCATAAATTTGAGGTGCGTCTTATGGTACGAAAAATACGGTAGTTTTCGACTTAAAAATTATACCGTCGAATTCGTTTAATATAAAAAAAAGTTGAAACAATACTGATGTTTTAAAAATAGAAACTGTACCATGAAGTTTTAAATATTCCGATATTTCAATAGCATAATTTTGAATCAGTGCTATTAAGAATTGGAAATTATTTAGAGGTCCTTACTAGTCAATCGGTAAGAATGAATGATTGTAAAATTACAAAATTTCCGAAAATATTACGGATTTGAGAAGTAAAGGTAATTCCCAGTGTTTTCATCTTTTTTTAGATAAAAACAATAGGGTGCTTTTAGGGATGGTGATCTCTAACTGGTAGAAGAATTAAAATATATTCTTCCTTTTATCGGTTGGCAGAGCATGTAAAGCACTTGAATGAACCGTTTTATGCCTTCCACTTTACAAGTACAGTTCCAGCTTTGGAAAAACTGTGCAATCCATTACCCACTAAGACCTAATGCATATCCGCAACAAACAATTGTACTCGGCTATTGCATGGATAAAACACCCTTTTTTTAGCTGTGTTGTTAACCTCTGTTAACTTTTTTTACCCTTTGTTTAACTTTGTTGATCTGTTGTTTCACAGTTGTTGTACATTTGCTATATGCACAATTAGGCCTTTCAACATCAAATTTTCAGTCAGCATCCCTTGCAGATATGCAAAACTACTATTTTTGTGAATAATTTTTTATTCATTTATATGTGCTAATTTATTTAAAGATTATATCCTTTTAAGCATATAAATATTATTGTTAAGTAAATTATGTATCAAATCGAAGATGTTGCGATACAAAGGGTTAACGACAATTTTCAGAAGTTTCTTCACTTATAGTGCATCTTTGAGTTTTTTTTTAGATGATTTGAAAAATGAAAGATACAATGTTTTCCTACAGAAGTCCAATAATCCTTAATATTAAAAGCAAGAATGTACACTACTTCAAGCATTTTGGGAGAACTTTTATACTAATATTTTAACTTATGATGTAGCAGCATTTAACATGATTGGCTAGATGATAGAGTAATAAAAATAACTTTTTCCGTTAGCTAACAGTTGATTGATTTATGCCATCGTTAAGTCAACTTTAGTTACCTAATTAAACGAATCCAAAGAGTATATCATTTACTTGTAGCCATACGTAAAGCTTACAAACTTCACACAAACGAGGTACTCATATTTTAGTTTTCAGTTTGAGAAATATATTTGTACGTCTAATAACACACTTGCGAATCCATGTGGGAAGGACTTTGAAAATCAATGAAAGTAAAATCTATTTAGAGAGATAGATACTGAGTAGGTTATATAAGTGTCTTATCAAGGTAATGTTGAAGATTTGCAAACCTGAACCTCTATAACTTACGCAGCAGTTAATTTTATTTCTCCCTTATTATAGACTTCTAAAGCTCGACGAAACCGATGGAAACTCCAGAAAGCAGAAACGTTTAAAATTAGTTTAACTAAATTTTTCCTCTCCTCTATGAGTTATGTAGGTCATTAGCATGAAGTCATGTTGAGTATTGCAATTTAAAAAAAATTATAGCAAAGAATTGTCAAACTTAAAAATTTCATGTCAAAGAGCTTTAATTTTAAATGAAGTTTCAATGGATTACCGTATAAAAGAATTAAAATTTTTAATGCCCACAAAAAACTGCGAGCTCTTGTAATTACAGTTGGATTAAATCGCTCAAGCGGGAAATAAAAACCATGAATACCTATTATAAAGCTTGTAGTTAATGGTTTTAATGCGGTTTATTCAAATTCGTAATTATAATTTCGAGATACGTATACGCATAGAGCCGTCATAAAGTCCACAGTTTAAAGACAAACAAACAAACGAACCAGAGGTATATATGGTAAGAAATCAAATTTATTATATATGTAATATAAAATATATGAAAAATATGTAAAGTATTTTATATAATGAAAATAAGATATTTTGGTGACTTCGTTTCTTCTTATCCTTCACGGTTATGCTTATTTGATATCAAACATTATCTTATAATGTATGTTGTGATTAATTGTAACTAATTCATTGTAACCCTCTGATATTTTAAGAAAAACATTATCTTACAAAATTTGTTTGTTCAAACCATATAGGAAGATCACAGACTTGATAAGACGCGTTGTGTCAACTATCAATCACAGCTGACAAAGATTTCCGGCTAATTTCAACACTGAATCGTAATGAAAACTAATTTCGAGGTAACTTAAATATTTCAAGGCATTTATATTATTTTTAATTCAAAAATAACATCCAGATATCCAAGTTAATTTGAGAAATAAAATCTCTGTCTTAAAATTCCGTTTCCCTGACGTCATTTTTAGGTGATTTGCCACCGTTTTAAAATAATCGAAATATTTCTTTGTTCCTCGTTTTAGAGCCAGTAGTATGTTAGCTTTAGCTTTTTTTAAAAAAATTTCTCTGTTAAAATAATAACTTTTACGTTCACTACAAAAATTTTCAAGAAAAAAAGATTAATATTAAATACTTTTTATTTAAGAAAAAATTCCGCCAGAATATTAATAATTCAAAGCAACACTGTTAAAAAATATTTTAGTAATGTCTGTTAGTGTTAAGTACCGTAAAATCTTGAGTATAATACGCACATTTTTTCCCATTTTAGTTCGCAAAAATGAGGGTGCGTATTATACTCTTGTACAAAAAAACGTAATTTTAAACATTGAATAAACGACAAACAATAGATGAGCTGAATTCTAGTTAAAGTGATTACGACTGATAATTTGACAGTATTGTTTGTTTTGAATTAAAAATTTAAGTTTTTGTTCTACCGAATTTGACGTTTTCGTATATTTCTATTGCAAATTTTATTTATATTAATAAATATTTGTGAAATTTTTAAATAGAATATTGAAAAGTTATGGGGGCGTATTATAGTTGAATTTTAATTTTTTCCGAAAATTTCCCGCAAAATCAAGCATGCGTATTATACACGTGTGTGTATTATAGTCGAGATTTTACGGCATTTTGTTTTGGTGGAGAGGTTATAAACACTTTAAATTTCAGTTTAAAATCAAGTAATGCTGCATTATAGATGTTTCACTTACAATAACTTCTTAGTAAGCAAACGATACCTCTGTCACCTACTTGATGATATAAATGGAATTTGAAATAAATTCCTCAGTTGTTTCAAGCAGTCTCAAAAATTCAAGTCTTTCAAAACTCAAAAGTTTCATTTTCAGTATAGAAACCGAACAGGAGCAACACGCAGAAGCAACAAAATTATTGAAAAGTTCTAACTTCTAACTCACTGATGAAATGAAAAACTTGGAAGAAAAATTAGCAATTGAGTTTTATCCAGGCTGCTTGCCAAGTATATTTTTATCGATCTCTGCGTCGATTTGAATGGGTCTTTTATGACCCTAACATGTACGTGACGTTTTAATTGATAGCTGAGAATTTTATCAATACCTTTGAATATCTCCCCCTTCCCCTATCTTTTTATAACAAGTGTACATCTCTCTGTATCAGAATAGCTTCCTTTTCATGACGTGTACAAGTAGGTCTTTCAAGCGAACGAATACTCTTATGCTTTAAGTATCATTAGCTTTTCTGAACAGCTTCAATTATGGGATTTTTGGATTAGAGCCACGGTCGTAAGAACATTAATAAAAGACTTTCTACTCGTGTACAGAAATAAATGACTGATGGTGGTTGTTCTTTATCACGCAAGGAAATAAGAACGGGGGCAAAACGCTAGCGCGCCGAATCTTCATCAAATCTGAGGCGTGAAATTTTCAGATAAAGATTTTATTAATTTATAAGTAAGTTTCTGAGGTCTGGTGGCATTATCTGCCTATGCTAAGCGTACTTAAATTTCAAGTAATTCTTATCTAAACTCTGTCCTTTGTGAAAGATAAGTGCGATATGGAAATCAATAGTGATTGAGCGCATGCGCAGATTTATATGAATCAAGTTACGTACATAGAGTTACGTACATAGAATATTAAACCATCCTTAGTGTACATATATAGAGTAGAAGTTACGTACAATGAATATTAAACCATCCCGTCACTCGTTAATTATTACCATGTTTTTATTAACTTGCTTTCTTGTGTGTTTGTTTATGTGTGTGTTTGTCTAGTACAAATCTTGCAATCCATTTTTAACTAGACCAGCTAGACATTTGAAACTTTTAGAATAGCTCAGAACACGATGACAATGCATTTTTTAAATACTTTTAGTCATCTTTAAGCGGAATTAAATTAATTTTCAGTTATTTTCAGTTAATTTTTTTGTAGACTGGTGCAGCCATCTATTGGCTGGAAAGGGAACTAGTCAAATGCAGCAAGTCAAACAAGTCAAATTCAAGTTAACTTCCAATTAACTTCATTTTCTTTCAAGTTGATGGGGTAATTCATCAAAAAAATTTTAAAAAAGTATTTATTAATACATAGAATTGTCAAGTTTATATGATTCAACAGAAAACTTAAAAACATGGTATATAAAAAGTCTTTTTATCTTGTAATTATTTTTCGTATAAATCACTTGTCTATCGAAAGCTTGCATCAACAAAAATACAGGTATCCCTCCTACAGCACGAAATCTTACAACACGGTTTCGCTCTAACATGATAGGATAAATTGCGGGAACCCTCGTATAACACTGCAACCTGTAACACGGTTCCGATCTAACACGATAAAAAAATTGCTAAAACCTATGTACAACACTGTACTTCTACAGCACTAGATAACATGATTTTTGTTTAATTTGGCTTTTGTTTAGCTTGGGTAATTGGAAATTTAAAAGATTGGTTTTTAAATTGTTTTGTGCCATATGTTGGAAGTTATTAAAAGCAGAAAAAATTGAGCTTCAAGGCGCTATTACTATTAGATAACGCTGCATGTCACCCACAAGATTTAAGTTATCCCAACGTCAAAATAGTGTTCCGATCGCGTAACACTACTTCGTTGCACCAACCATTGGATCAAGGTATTATTTATACATTCAAAACTTATTACATAAGAAGAGCATTACAGTGGGTTTTAGACGTAACCAATTCGAAATCAATTAATGTAATGGAAGCCTGGTAATAATTTTCCATTAAGCACTGCATCGACATCATATCTTTGTCGCTGAAAGAACTAAAAACATTAACGTTAAATGCATGTTGGAAGAAGATATGGCCATCTTCAGTTGAAATAGAAAACGTGCTTGAATCGTCAGTAAAGTAAATTGGTGGTATATTAGAACTTGCTAAATCCATCGGAGACGTAGGTTTTGTGGATATAGATATTGATGACGTTCAATTTTTATTAGTGGAAGAAGAAGTTGACGAAGTGGATTTGATGGAAATGGCATCCGAAGCTGTAATTCAAATCGATTCTGAGGACAGTAGCACTAATGGAAATTATGAAGTTAATAATTTAACATTAAAAAATTACAAGAAGGCCTAAGCTTAATTTAAAATCTTGAATCATTTTTCTTGAAACAAACCCTTCCGCTGATAGAAGCCGAAAATTCGAAAGGGAGATGCAAAATTGTCTCTCTCCATACCGTGAAATCTACAATGACCTTGTAAGAACCAGCAAACGAACCAAAATTACAGATTTTTTAAAGAAGATAGAAGGTGCAAAAAATCTAAATGAAGAAAAAGGTTCTGAAAGTGAAGGTGATATCGTTCAACCGATAAAACGCCCTCGTTTGATTGTACTGAGCAGTGATGAGGAAGAAATTTATTAAATTAAGGTCACATTAAATGAAAATAATATTTTTGTTTCTTTTTGTTTTGTGTTATACATACATTTATATTTTTAATGTTTAACAAATTAAGTTGTTTATATGGAATTTTAAAAAAATGTTTGTTTTTAATAAGTTTTCGGAACGAACCCCCGCCCCCTTTTTTGTACTCGTTCTGGGTCTCATATAACACGGTTTCACACTACACGGCATTTTCTAGGAACCTATCCACCGTGTTATAGGAGGGTTACCTGTATACATTTCCAGCGCACAGGTAGCCTTGGACAAGGATTCGCACTTGTTATCGGTTCCTCAGCAAGGTATAACTGTCATATTGCCTGTCTTAGGTATTTATTTTGGGCGTGATTCGTAAATTATTTTGGTTAGTACAAATTATTTATTTATAGAAATTATTTGGGTGCGTTGTGTTTTAAGATTTATTTGGTTGAATACAACCCAAAGTCCTAGACGTTTTGGCAAACGAACAGGGCAAACAAACTCTGCTTCTAAAGACCGGGAAATAACCTTCCTTTAGATCAACTACTAACAGTAAGGATCACTGACTAAATTTTTATATTTACAAAAAAAAAAAACTGATTTATTTACAACACAACTATTTACAATTTAAATCAATAACAACATCAAAAAAAAAAAAAAAAACAAACTTGGTACACAAATTACTCATTTTTCATTTAACTTTTGGCATTTTCTTTTAATTTATATTTAAAAAGATGTATATCAATTTTCCTATACCTTTTGGATTCAGGGAGCATATAATTATTAAATCATACTCATAGCGAAGAACTCCTATCCATCAAAATTATCTTTTAAAACACTATTCCCGTACTAATCTTTCATTTAGCATGATGGGGTCTGAATAAAACAAAATTTGACTTTCACTCACTCAGTTTGACGATACCGCACTGGAACTCGGGCGTCGAAGCTCTGCTTAGGCATGGGGTATCGCTCCTTCCTTCTATGGTAGCTGGCACTCAACATCTTAGGCTAACGTGGGCCTCGGTCGTGGTCATCTATCGTAGGCTTTTTGCTCTGTCATGGACATCTGTCGTGGTCATCTATCGTAGGCTTCTTCCGCTCTTTTCAAAAGATGGGGGTATTTGTCAGGAGGTCCTCACACACTCTCTATCGAAAACTCTTTTCATCTCCGGGACGACTCAATCGGAACTCCAACGTGAAGGCGCAATCCTCTCCACCTCTACTCTAGTTTATTTATTGGTGAAGGCCGCAACCAGATTTTCATCATCAGCAAAACAAATTCTAGAATCAGAATCAGGAGGCTCTCAAACCGGGATACATCACCCGGATCTCTGCTCCGCTAAACGACATATTTCTTCGGGAAACTCCCGGGCAAGCTCAACTGTTCCTCGACAGTTAAAGTAACAACACTTCATCACCTGCGATGCTAAGCACCGGGGAAAGGGAACCCGGGCCCGTATGCAGAGTGAATCTTCGAAAAATACTCTTAAGTCTTCTGTTTATTTTATTTTTTCACAACAATGTCCACGCCTTCTCATGACTCCTAATCCATTCAGGAAAGCTTTCAAAAATCCACCACTTAGCATCAATTTTCACTTCTTTGATTGGATAACCCCTAAACACATGCATGCCTTCTTTGTGTCACAATCCAGACCACCCAAAGTCCAGTCCACGTGTTTTGCGGTCTACCTCCCAAACAGACCATCATAAATTTGTTGACAAAAGTGTATTTTCCTTTAACGTCAAATGTGGCTCCAATCCCCGCTAATCTTGTCTAGGATCGGAAACCACAGACCCCCTGTTTCGCTTAGCCGCTTTTAAATTGGCTAAGTCACAAAGACGGCTGTCCAGTTCTCTAGTCAAAGGCGGCTTCCTAGCTTTCTAACAAAAATGTGATGAAAACAGCCTTCGATCATTTTATCTCTCTAAAAGAAATTTAATTTTTCTTTAAAATCGAAGGCGCTTCATTACAATAACCCGATTCGTTATACCTTGCTGAGGTACAAGATTATGCCAGAAGTGGCCAAGATACACAGTGTTAAGGATCGTTTCGTAATGTCTACATACTGAGAAGGCTGCCCATATGGTGTAGTAGTTAGCACCGTGATCTTCCACGCAGTGGGCTTGGGTTCAAATACCGAATAAAGGCTTGTTAGTTAACGTATTGTCCCTCATAGGGAGCAATATTGGCTCACCTAAATGGTGCTCCCATAATAAAGTAGCCAGCAAGACTACGCGGTGAATAACAAAAGGCGAGTCTTGTCTCATAACAAGACTCGCCTCACGACAGACTTGTCTCACGACAAGTGCCTCCGCATTAGAAAAAGAAAACATACTGAGAAGAACCCAAAACTGGAAAAGGTTATGTTTGTTAGGAAAGAAAGAAAAATAAGTGTTGTCTTTATTTTCTTTTTGAATATACCATTCTCCAGTTGTTAGAATAAATTATACTTCTAAATCCTTAAATAGTGTTAATAACTTTAATAATTGTTTTTATTCTGATTGTTTTTTCAAGATTTTTAAAACGTGGCATATATTGAGTTGTCGCAGATCGTAGCCATTCAGTTAAATGTGGATTTGTCAACAATGATAGTTCTTTATTTTCCATCAATCTAAATTTTGAATTCAAGGATTCAGAACTACAAATTATACCCAAAACGGAGGTTATTCGACAAGCCGCTCATTTTAATTTTGGGTATTTTGATTCTGGCACAAGTTTCCAAAATTCTAGCTGAGATTAAGTCATAAAGGAGAACCGTAGTTTGGCCAAATCCTGGGATATGCTTTGCCGGGTAGCACATGGCAAGTGCGAAACCTTGTCCACGGTTATCTGTAATCTGGAGGTGTATATTTGCGTTTTAAGGATGCTTTATGCATTTTTGTCAAAACTTGCATCGTCCGAATGAGGCAAATGAAGCAGTCGGTGTAAACGGGACGTTTCAATTAAAAGAAATGACTACAAAGTGAATATTTTCACATCACTGAAAATCCGAATACAGGTATTCCTTGACTTAAGACCGCGCACACTTGCGACCGAAAGTTTTAAATTAAAAAACATTATTTTTCTTTCTCAAAAATACTGTTCGTCGAATGTACAGTTCATACTTATATGTATTACATAATTATAAAAAAATATGATGCAATATTCTGCAATACTGCAACAATTTATGACGCAATAATAAAACTGTATGATGCAATGATTTCGATATTCTCATGATAAATCAAATAAACCTTCATTGGCTTCCGAAATGGCTTCAACTTTTCTTTATATTAATAAAGGACTACAATAACTAAAAGCAATGGATCCAAATAAAGAAAGATTCACAAGTGTAAATCGTCGCTTCAGGAAAATCTGGCTTGCTACCAGGTACAAGGAAATGAAGACGCAAACTGTTCAAACTACATTGGATAACTTTTTTTGCAACTTGCAACGTATCTTCTGTCGTAAGTTTTGAACCAATGGATTGTACTAAAATAATAAGTAGTGATGACTAAGAATAATTTATGTCTTCTAAATACAATGTATTTTAAATTACGTATGTATGTATGAAAGGAAAAAATATATGTATGTACAATGTACATACATATATTGTACATGTACAAAAAATTGCTTGAGACTCGACTTACGACCAACTCAACTTACGACCAGTTCCTCGGTCCCTATCCCGATCGTAAGTTGAGGAATACCTGTACAATACAATAAAGTCTTTTTTTATGATGTCTAAGTGAATTACGTATTGAGGAGAATTAATCGATGAACAATTATTCAAGCAGGTGGAAAACTATCGGCGTTCTTTATGCGTCATTTTAAAGCTGTGGGCGAAGTTCCATGGGAATGGTACTACCAGCAGACTTATAATACTAGTTTGCAATAATTACTCTACGGCTATGTTTTCCCAGTGACCAATAAATAGCTTTATTGGCAGCGTGTAACAGGTGAGAAGTAGCAGCAGTATATACAGAGTTTACATTATGTTCAACTAAATGTGAACTATCATATTTACTTTATGTATTGGCTGATTAGGTATTTTTGCGAGACGAAACTTAAATAATCAATAGCGAAATCATACGTTATTTTGCAAGAAATATCAACCTTAAAGAATTTCAAATTTCGAGGTTATTGATGCAGATTATTTACATTCACAGTAGATCGATTTTGGTTTCATCGAAAAACTATTTTACTCTCTCAGATCATTTTCTAGTATACTAAGCTACTCTTTTAGAAAAGTTCTTTAGCCCTTGGCATAGAAGCAAGGTGAACTTTAATGATTTAAAATCGAGCCATGTAAAAACGAATGACATCCATGTATCATGGCAAGTTAAAGAGTTTTGTTATTTTTATCGTATAAACTGATCAGATGTTTATAAATAGACCTGGCGCAATTAACTGTTTTATTCAACGTCAAGTGACAGAAGGAAACGCGCCGATGAGTTACACGCCAGAAGTGTTGCAGTGAAGTGTTAATTCCAAGTAGACTATTAAGTAAATGTTTGCTGGTCACGCCATCTCTTGGCAAACATAGAAGTTGTATTTTTCGTTGCGATCCTATGGTGGTATAGAATGTCACCATTATGATCGTCCTTTTTAGGCGATGGGGGATGTCTTTCGTTGAATTTCAAAGAAAAAGGGGATTGTCAATATGTCTCAATAGGGCTTATGTAAATTGTCAATATACATAAGCTGTATTTTAAATAGCATATCTAAGAAATATTATTATATATTTGTTTAAATACACTGCTAACAGAATTACTAAATATAACGTAATACTTAAGCTATAGAGTCAATGAAAAAAGACTAGTTTTTACTTTAATCTTAAAATTTCTGCTTTGAATTTCATCTTTTTTTCTCAAGGCTTCATGAATTCTGTAATGATATTTATGTTATCAATTTTAACCGTACGATTTCTTCGTTTCCACTGCTTTCTCTGACATGAATTTATAATATTCCTCAATATAGAAAGTCCAGTCATTTTCATTGGAGAAATTAATCTATTTTAATAGCGTATTTCGTTCAAGCTGTTGAAAACCTTCTCAATACAACTTTGAATAGAGGACCATCCAATTTCAAGCAAAGAAACTTACATCAGTTCGTGGGTACAGAGTCTGTATACTAAAACTTTCACACTAATTGTCATGCTCTTAGTTCCCTCCGAAATATTTCCGAGTATTTTATTCTGAATGCTTGAGTATAAACGCTGTCATTATAGGGCTGTAAGAACTGAACGCAATCCAATAACATACTTTCGTCAATTTTATATTATATATTTTTAATTTTTTTAACCCTCTCATACAATTTACCATCAATAAGGACAAAACATTAAAAAAGTAAAGTAATAATAACTAAGCGATTGGTAGACACAGATAATATAAACGTATAGTGCTCTCGAATTATTGAAGGGGGCATTATTTTCAAAACTTCAATATTAAGACTGCTATATATTAACCCTATTACATTCGCTCACCTCAATGTCCAGTCAATGAGTGCTCAAAAAAGGGGTGTAGAATGCGTGGAATATGCGAGAATTTTTGAATTCAGGACTTTGTTAGGAGTAGTTAGTAGGTAAACATACTAAAAGTCCCCGCCCCTGGGGGATGAGCTAAAGGGGGGAGGGGGTGGAAAGGTCCAATTTTTTGGTTTTTCACTTATATCTCGGAAACTGTACACTGTAGAAAAAAATATTACATGTAAAAATGAAAGCTAATTAAATTTTCAATAAAATTGTCAATATACATATATGTCAAAATCCCAACGGTTTTCGAGATATACATCATTGAAAATCGATAATTTTCGAAAAAAATCATTTTTACCTCACTCTTTTTGTCAAACATTTGCTTCTAGTGCCTCCCATGATCGTTTCTCAGAAAAATTGTCCGAGACGAAGTTGTAGAACATTAAATTTCCTTCAATTTGATATACACTTTTGCACTTTATCTTCAAACAATCAAAAGTTATAGTATTTCTAACATGTACGCTCAATTTCGATGTTCCTTTAGAAATGAGTATGTTGAGAGCCTGTTGCGTGCTTTTTAACTGATGTAACTTGCTATCATGATGAATAACAACACTTTAGCAATGTAAATAAGGTAATTGCCCACAGGCTAGAATGTTCCACCCATCTTCTATTAAGTTCTTATCTTCTTTCAAGGCACACGCCGTCCGTTCCAGACCCTTCCACCCTTTTATTTCCAGTTATTTTCTTGACAATTATTTTCACTATTATTATTTTCACATTATTTTCGCGAATTTTTCGATATCTCGAAGAAATGAAAATTCCCTTCAAATTTCCTATGCACTCAATGTTAAAAAAACCTTGATTTGGCGAATTTTTTTTTGCTCATCCCTCTATAACTTGAACTTTTTTCCATAAATGGAGAAGAAAAATTTTCTAAAAACAAAAAGATAATATCCAAAAAATAGAAATTTCTAAAAAATAGAAAAGTTATTCAAACATTACAGTGGTAAAACTCTGCATAAACTTTAAAAAGAAGGGATATAAAGACGGAAGATATCACAATGAAATGACAACTTCTCTTGACCCTCCAAGATGGGAGTTGAAATTCTTGTTGATTGCTTTCTTATGTCGTTTCAGCCAGTTGTCATGCATATGCAGTGACCATGGATCCTTTCTTTTATTTTTTCTCCTTTTATTCTCCAAGGTTAGTTTCTAGAGGAGTTGGGGTGGTTTTAACAAAACAGGAAATGAAGGCATGGACAAATATCAAGAGGTGGGTGGCTTCCAAGAAGTTTGTAGAATTTCTTATCATTGCAAAAAGGAGTGAAAGAAAAAACTACAGGTGTGAATGCATGTCTGTGCTGTCTTGCATTCAAGCTAGTGCCTCGATGCTCATGCACCTTCATAACATGGAATTTAAGGACTTTGTCGTCGTAGATGATACGGAAATAGTGTGCGGTCAGTGGGAGGACAATGACATCATCGGTCAGACGAAAGCTTCTTGTGTATTATCAGAAGAAGAGGAGGATGAAATACGCCATTTGCCACCAAATGTGACAAACAAAGAAAGACTCTTTGAAGTGGACGCTTTGAGGAGATATGTTGAAAGTCAACCAAATAGGTAAGAGGACACATTTAAAGCCATTGTCCACTTAGAAAGTGTAATACCTAAAATTTCAGACTCTTCTCTGAAGCAAACAACAATTGAATCTTTTTCAAAGAATTTTGTAAATAGTGTTTATTAAAATAAAAATATGGATTACTTTTTAAAAATGTATGTAAATAAACTTTTTTCTCTCTATTACTATTGATAACATGCGATTTTCGATAATTCGAATTTTTTTGTCTGTCCCTTCAAGTTCGAGATATCGAGATTTGTCTGTAATTATACGACTCCAATAAATTCAGACGAACACTTATATTTGAAGAAACGGTACATTAAACATCAAACAATTAGAACTAAACATAGAACACAGTTAAATCTTCATAACTTAGAAATTACTTCTTCGAACTACGTCTTTATCAGAAAACAAACGTCACACCACAGCCGTCAGCTGGGTGTGACACGTCTTATCAACATGAAAGCCAGTTCTCTTCTGAGTGGTTCACGGAAAGTACACAGAAGGCGCTGGCTGGAAAACAGAAGCATCAGCGGCGGGTGTCAGAAGACGGTGCCAGAGGGTGCTCCCCCCATATATATATATATATATATACAGTAACCACCGTTTATAGTGATCAGTGGTTATAAGAATCAACCGTTTATAAGAATCAATATCGCAAAAACAAAAACAAATGTATTATCTCCATGTTAAAATTTTCGCTTTAAAGAATCAATCCACCGGTTTTAAGAATCAGTTTACACTCTTCGCTTTCCTTTCATTTTTTCAAAAAACCCACTTAAACCCTCAAAAGGCACGAAGTTCTTTCTTTATTCTTTTTAAAAGAAAGAGTGATAAGATGGGATGGAATACAGTCGTAAAATGCATCCCTTTCTTTGTTAGGCATAACATAATAGTTTCCCCTTAAACGCTTTAGCTAAACACTGTCCTATTAGCTTGACCCAGGGGCATCCTACCCGTCTGGATCCGATTTCACTTTTCTCCACTGACAAACAAAGACAGGGACTCTATTTTCCCACCTCCCACATCCTTGTTGCGGTTTCCTGGACCCTGAAACACATAAAACTTCGGCGAAGTGTCCACTATCACTTAACTAGGCAAACGTGGCATTATTAGATTCAGCACGTTATCAAACCGTGAAACGTAAGCTAAAAGGTGAGTCTTGGTCTGAGACTATTGGTATTGAAAGAGGTATAAACAGCAACCTGAAAACTTCATTACGTCAAACTACCATATAAAACTTTTTCTTGAACCCTTCCTGTAATTGAAATGTTAAACTGTTAAGTAGGTATGTTGTAACAAATATTGGATTTTTTCTTCTCTTCCTATAATCATGTGTATCTACTTATAGGTCTAGAAATTAAGTTGTATTTTTAGAATTATAAAAAAATGATTTTAATAAAAGATAATTAACGTAAATTAAAGAGTATTTTATGGCAAATTTTCTAATATATATATATATATATATATATAGGTGTGTGTGTGCCTGTCCTAAAACCTAAATTTCGGCTATAAGAATCAACCGCTTATAAGAATCAAAAACAGTAATAACAAACGTGATTCTTATAAGCGGAAATCACTGTATATATATATATATATATATATATATATATATATATATATATATATAAAACCCACTTAATGACCGTTCTTACAAAGGGGGTATGAAGTTTCCCGTTCTAAAGAGGGAATTGGAAAAATGGGCCACGTAAGCTAAACGTTAAGAATGGCAAAAGATTTAAAAAGTAAAATATAACCAAGCGATTGGTAGACATAAGATAACATAAGACGTAGAATGCTCTGAAATCGAAGAAGGTCACATTATCTCACTGTGAAAAGCGGGCAGGGAAAGCGAATGCGAGTCCTCCAGACTCTAACAATAAAGAAGACAACATCTTTCCATTTACGTAATATAGAAGGAAAATATACGCCAAAAACTTTTTTTTAATCAACATTGGCAATATTTAGGTAAATTTTTTATGTATTAAATTTGGAAAAGATGAAAGTATTTTTGACAACGCATTATTTTTGAATAATGATTGGTGTCGTGTTCTATGGAGTCAGTTAGATCCATGAGCTGCCAAGACAGCTTTGGCAGACGGGAGAATCCTTTAGGAGTATAATTTTTCAGATAATAATCAGTCATTTTGACCGTTTTAGTAGAAATAAGTACATATTAATTGCTCTAGCGCTAAACACCAATTAGATTAATGGAATTTATCCAAGAATCGTCTTATTTGAAGCTCTTTATAAAGATATCCTCCTTTTAACGGGAACTGGAAATGATAAGACTATTTTCGAGAGACATACATTTAGCCAGAATATATTCTATAATTTTAAAGGAAAACGATAGAACTAGCAATTTTTAAACTCTAGGTCAGTCGTATTCTGACATAATCTATATATATAAAACAGTTCCGTAACTGACTGTCTGACTGACTGACAGACAAATAACGCACAGGCCAAACCGCCGGACCTAAAGGGCTGAAATTTTGCATGGCGATTCTTCTTATAGTGTAGGGATGCACTAAGAAAGATTTTTGAAAAATTCTTCTTAGATTTTTTAAAATTAAATTTTTAAGCTGTTTTTGTAACATTCTTTAAAGTTTGCATTTAAATAATACTCCGAAGGTTATAAAATTTATATCACGAGAAAGATCATAAAAATTCCTTTAAAATAAAATTTTTTCGAATCTTTACCTACATTTTCTAAGTTTTGGTGAATTTTGAAAGATTAATTTTTAGAATTTAATTTATTAAATGCGGATCACGTGGTTTCTTTTCTTTTAATTTTGCTTCACGTGCATAACAATGAAGTGGACAAAATTTTTTTTCTTCTTGCTAATGCGGCAGAAGATTGGTCATTATCAAAAAAACATTAACATACAGCAAAAGAAATGTTCCTCAAACTCTACCATATTCTTTAGTATGTTCTATTAGATTTTATTTGAACATTTTCTTTTACATTATTTTGTCTATAAAAACATCCGTTGCGATTTTTTTATAAATAAATTTTTTTTTTTTTTTACATCAATTGCATACATTGATCTTTGTATTTATTATAAATATATATATACATATTTTTGGCATCAATTGCATACACTGACTGTTGTATTTAATTTGAATGTACTCCCTAGCGAAGTACGGGTTTTCAACTAGTAAAGTGATAAAATGGAATAATTTCCTTCCGGCTGCGCATAGAAACATATCAGTTACAGGCAATAACATGTTAAGAACGAGTTTTTAAGGTTGCTGTGTGCTAACCCCCTTGGATTCTCTCACCTCAGTGTTAACCCATGGAGAAAATGTGTCCAACGATTGCCATCTTGGATTAAAAGATTATTTTAAAAGTTGCACTCCGTAATAGAGAAAGAAATTTTACATCGTGGGACTTTTTCGTTTAAAAAAAATGCAAATAATAATTTAAAATTTAAATTATTCGGGGTAAAAATCTGGTGTAGTGGGTTTTAAACGCTTCTAAATTCCTTTGGTGGACGAAATTTATAAAATTAATACTGTTGCAAGGTGCAGAAAACTTCAGGCTGTCTGAAAATGCCATTTTTATTGGATTATCAACATTTATGTAGCTTTAAATAGTAGACACATTTTCTCCATAGGTTAATATTGAGGTGAGCGAATCCAAGGGTTTGTACACAGCAGGCATAAGCGGGGAAGAACTATCAGTTATTAGCAAAATGTTTTGAAGTTAAGTAATCATGGGATAATCTAAAATTGTAACAATTAAATTCTAATAGCAAAGAAAATTAATAGGAACTTCACACTGAAATGTTTGTTATGTTGTCAGAAATTTATTTATATGGCTAGAATAAAAAGAAAAAGCTCCCATATAACAATTTTCTCCGGATCTGGCAGCTGGAAAAGAGACGGCAATAACTGGAATTCGCATATCTAAAAATATATTCGGCCACTAGCTACATTTTCGGGAACTGCAGAAAAATACTTTGGTGGGATTTTGAAGAATACTTTCTGCATTATTTTAAGATCAAAGAAAGGAAGGGAGAAAGTTTGGAAATACAAATATCTAAATCTACCACATGCACAAAAAGATTCTGCACTTATCACTAAGAGAAGCAAAAATATGAGATAAGATATCCATTTACTTTCGTTTTCATGAACGAAATCAAATAAGTCTGTGTTTTAGTATATTGGAAGTAATTTACACATTACATGTTTCTAAATACGTATACAAATATACGGTAGATATTTCAGAACTTCGAGTACTCTACTAAACAAAAATGAGATACAACACGCACAATACGTACTTGAAATAATGAGAACACAGTTTTATTCTCGGGAAAATATCACAATTACAACTTGAAACCCGAGTCATTTTCTCTGTGGAAATTACTGAAGGGAAGAATGGCATGTCGGAATCTAGTTAGAATGACGTCTGTCAACCGATAGTTCCCTTCTCTAGTCATTCCCTCAGGGGCATTTCAAATCAGCTTTACCGCATATAGAATGCTCAAGACATCTATTTAATGTAAATGTTTAAAAAATTAACATTTGAAGGATTCTATGGATTCGTAAAGATAAATGACCATACAACATTAACAGGGAATGTGGGTTTGAATGTATACTCAATGGAGAAACTGCATTATTTAAAAGATGCAACTTAGAGCTCGGATACAAAATGGTTATAAAAATAATTTAAAAATTTTGAGATAACACGTACTAATATATATATATACGCATATATAATATTCGCACGTGGGTGTAGGAGAAATATGCTGCCTAACTGTGAAAAATAAATGGTGTGACATTAACTATAAGTGAACAACTTTTATTCAGACCTATAATTATATCATGCTTTGTCAGCTTTTAACTTTTTCGTTCTCATTGTTTTAGTAAAATGCGAAAGTCCTTAACACTTTAAGCCCTGTATATATTATACGTAATAAGAAGCAGTTGTACCTAACTCTGTCGTAAAATCAGTACTCATGAACCAATAGTCTGAAATACAAATAACGAATTCAAAAGTTAAAAAAATATTTGTCCAAAAGTAATTTTGAACCTATCATGTTTTTAGAGCAAAATATACCACATTCCTAGATACCACAAATTACAATTAATTATGAATCTGGATTTATTCAACATAGAAGAGTCCCGAAAATCCCACAATATCCTTCACATACGAGAGAGTGAAAGGGAAACGAAATATATTCATTCATTTTTTGATATTTTTATCATTGTTGTATCCCAAAATATTGTATCCTTATGACATTACTATAATATCCTGTTGAAAATGTTATGAATATGATATAATTGTTCCAATATCATCCATCATATAGTGCGGTATACTCTTGTGCTAAAATTCCTTTTATGAAATAAAGATTGTTTAGAGCGAGTTAAGGTTTTAAAGGCTCTTCGTACTAGAGCTTTCAGCAGTCACTGCGACTAAATTATTAATATCTTCTTACCAGAGAAGTTATGAAACGATAAATTTTCTCTAAAGTCACGGTTCCCGATCAAATGACTGAATAAGATCACGAATCTTGACTGGGGCTCTATTTCTTGTCAAAATCACTTAGAGAGTTATTAGCTCCTAAAAGTCTCTGTCAAAGATCCCTCAGTTAGATTGAGCTTTATCTTAGGTCAACACCCTTTTGGCCCTTACTGGTCCGGAATTACTGATTAAGAGCACTGAGGTAGCAAACTCTGATAAGAATTCTTCAGTTAGTCTATCTATGACTAGTGTAATAAACTAACGACCAACTCTGGTTCGAGTCGAAAACTAAGTATCGGTCATACGAAGTGTACAACTGTGTCTATAAATACAAATATTGTTAGGAAATTGTCGAAGTTAGTAATTGTAGCTCAAAGAAAGGTAGCCTTCCTTAATTCAAAGGGAATTTTAATTATGATTTAGCTTTTAGTTATACTGGTATGAAGTATTACAATCTATTATAAAAACACTCTTTTTGTTTATGGGCAGTTCATGTAAGGTTTCTAATCACATTACAATCAAATCAATTCTAATTATAAAATTTATGAAAGCTGAAATCCAAGAAAAAACTTCACATTTTAACTGATTAAATCCAAGTTAAATATGAATTAACATAGATATTATTTACTTGGTATATTGTTAATTGTTATTCAAACATTTAACAAAATTTTCAATGTTTACGTAAGTATCACATATCTCGTAAGTTTTGAATTTCTTGAGTGATTCGTGTTTTGTTTACATTTTCGCAATTTCGCTTATATAATCAATGATAAACAAAATTTAATTTTTTTTTCAAATTTTGAAGAAACATACATGATATCTCTTTTAGTAAACATAAAGAGGTCGGTAGGCCTCTTTTTGCTTCCAGCTTTAATTTCTAATGTCTATACAAATTGTTTGATTTTGAAATCCTGTCAATATTTGAAAAAAATACAACCCACATAAAACCCACTAGAGGAAGAATAAAGAAATATATTCTAAAGAACATGATATTTTCAGTTCTTTTAACCCACAAAGAAGGCATTTGGGAAAGCTAAGATGGTCTTTGTAAACGATATCACGTTTATCTTTGTATTTTTAGCATTTACTATAGTTTCTCAATCTATCAATGTAAAATTAAAAATTCTGTCTGTATCTCTATACTCCTAAACGAAACCCAATGACCTATTGGTGCCAAATTTTGCATATTAAGTCTCCAGGTCTTTGCGGAAAATGTAAGCTGCTTTAATCCTTTAACGGCATTCGGGAGGTCAACTATGTTACTTGGTATGACTTACTACGTCTGGAATGGTAAATACATCAATCGAGGAAAGTTTATCGATCCATTGCATCCCCATTAGCATTTTATAGTTTCATTATAATTTCTACACCCAATCGAAAGATTGGGTGTGGAAATTAAATTCGACTCTTTCTTAACTCGATTAATCGACTCATTCTTTCTTAAACTCGATTCTTTCTCATTTTTTGTTTTGATTAAATACTTTTGATGCATTTTTTGACTGGTTTTCAGGCAGTTGAAGATTGTATGTATGGTATACATAGCAAACATGTGTAACAGAAAACAGTTAACATTTAACAGTTAGTACATAGTAAAACTGCCACCCACATCGGGAAGTGGTTAGCATCTCGAGCTGTCACAAAGTGCGCTTTATTCGTGTCTCGTGTAAGGCGTGGGATTCCTGTACTGTCCTTTTCCTGCTTTCTCCTCATAGGCGCTCCCATAGTGAAAAAGTCAACAAATTCGCAGTGTGGAGGAATCAATGTCCTCAGGACAAAAGACCTATCACGTGGTTAAAAAATTACATAGTGTAATTATTTAAATTTTCAGGATTTTAGGAAAGACAACGAAATTATCCGTGAGTTTCTGTGAAAGAAAAGTCGATGCAAAATAAAAAAAGTGACCAGAATATTTCCCTTTGTGTATGAATATTTTAAAACGCATGTTTTACAGCAAAAAAAAAAAAATTCAAAATAAAAAGCTGCCAAGAAAAAATGAATGTACATAATTTTTATGTAAATTACATTTAATTTCATGTATAATATGTATTTATTGTTTATAGTTTGTTCAGTCAGTCATAGTTCGAATATAAACTTCTTATACTCCTAGTCCTTGTAATCTTTTAAAGCAGGGGAAGGCAATTGTTTTGCCCGGGGGCCACTTTGTGTAAGCGTAGGTTAGAGGAGGGCTACACCTTTTGAAATTATTGCATTTATTAGTTAACTTTGCATTTCAGAAAAGTTATAAATTGTATCATAAAAATCAATAAATATAAATTAAATAAGATATAGGCAGTTTTTCTGGCTATCTTGGAATTTTTGGCTGTTTTTGGCAGTTTTTCTGACTGTCCGTATTTTTCTGGGTGTCTTGGCGGACCACAAAAAAATTTGTAGCGGACCGCTATTTGCCTACCCCTGTTTGAAGGATGAAAATCCATCATAGTTCTTGCCAAGTTAACACGTTTTCAACTCATGTTATCGTACCATCGGGTGATGCTAACACTAGTTAATTACAAAGCAATTGCTTGATGAATATGAATAAGCACAATGTACCAAGAGTGTATACTAGCACTTCCTAATAATATTTATGTTACACAGGACATGCAAAGACTGCCAATAAAGATGTTTTTTGAATATTTTTCAGTTATTCTTAAAGGGTATGGGATGCTTATCAAAGAACTCTGCGATTACGGGAAAATTAATTCTGAAAGTAAACTCAATTTTGCTACTAATCACGTTAGTTTTTTTAAAAAGAAACAAAACAAATGGATTTAGTTTCACTTCAGTGAAGGGGAAAACTGATTCATGTGTTTTTAGAAGCGGAAAATACGGTCATACACTTTCTCTCGGGTAGTTACTTTGAATCATGTCAGCAGTTTTCTAATTTTTGTTACGCGGCACGCGACTTCTCCTTTTGGTAGCGTTCGTGTATTTATTTTTTGATTTCTGTCAATCATTTTTCTGAATGTCAGATTAACTGAGTTCATTTTTTTTCTTATGCGCCAGGCACTCAACTCTGAAGACATTCACGAACACACACCATGAGTTTAAAAAAAAATTTAGGCAACTTCATTAAGACAGCTCTCACTTGATTAACCAATTCCACGATGGAACAGCACAGAGCCATCCATGTCTTGTCAACAAGTTTAACTCAGGCACACGCGGTTGCAGCTTACGGCATTAAGGCTGGCTAACCCTATTGGATTCGCTCACCTCAATGTTAACCAATGGAGAAAATGTGTCGAAGGATTGCCGACTTAGATTAAAAGATTTCTTTTAAATTGTATTTCGTAATAGAAAAGCAATTTTACACCTTAGGGCATTTTTAATCTAAAAAAATGCAAAAAATTTTTTTTTAATTTCAATTATTCGGGAAAAAATCTGGTATAGTGTGTTTTAAACGCTCATAAATTCCTTTTGTGGACGAAATTTATAAAATAAATCCTGTTGCAAAGTGCAGAAAAGTTCAGGCTATCTGAAAATACCATGTTTATTTGATTAACAGCATTTATGTAGCTGTAAATAGTAGACACATTTTCTTCATAAGTTAACACTGAGGTGAACGAATCCAATAATGTTAGTACACAGCAGCCTTAACAAATACGCTATGTGGTTGCCTGCGGTATAATTTTGTTACTAGGTTTATGAATACGTAAGAGATGAATATTCAGACTTATTTCTTAATTACTTAGGATTTACGAATTATTTCATTGTTCTGAGCTAAACTATTTTACTGCCGTCAGCAAAGAGCAGGATTTGAGCCTCGGACTTTGAACTTCGAAGCTAGTGCCTTGAAAAAAATGAAGATGATGTGAGAAAATGTCGTATTTTTATTCCACTTCTTACATTGTTCTCCATCTTCTGTAGCGGCCAGCGTACAAGATGTTGATTTTTCATACCAACGGAGTTGCGCGTATTTATAAATTATTATTTTTGCTGATAATGCTGATTTTTTCCCCTCCATAAATATTCAATATGTGCTTCCTAACCATTATTAATACCCAAGGTCATCTGCCAATGGAGATGGATATGAACCACTCTTCTCTAAAATTCGAATCCAATTTCCTGACTACAAGACTATACCGCTGATGCATGGATATATCATTCTACGAATTCCATTCCTTACAGTTTACTTAAAGGAAGACTGACAAAATGAATGGGGCCCTCATAGGTGGAGACACGGCAGCAAATGGGTACACACCTAGAATACCCAGCAACTATGTTTTGCCCTTATTGAGGGTTCTTCAGCCAGGCATGGCCGATCCGTATGCGTAATGGAAGACAATTCCAAACGCAGAATTTCTCTATATTTTTACCATGTTTTTATTAACTTGCTTTCTTGTTTGTGTGTTTGTTTTGTGTGTGTTTGTCAAGTACAAATCTTGCAATCGATTTTTAACTAACTTCTCGACTAGCTAGACATTTGAAACTTTTAGAATAGTTCAGAACACGATGACAATGCATATTTTTGATACTTTTAGCCATCTTTAAGCAGAATTGAATAAACCTTCAGTTATTTTCAGTTAATTTTGTTAGTAGACTGGTGCAGCCATCTATCGGACGGAACGGGAACGGGAACGAAAAGTTAAACGCAAGTTAACTTCCAATTAACTTCATTTTCTTTCAAGTTGATGGGATAATTCATTAAAAATTTTTTTAAAGTATTTATTAATACATAGAATTGTCAAGTTTATATGATTCAACAGAAAATTTAAAAACATGGTTTATAAAAATTTCTTTTTATCTTGTAATTATTAGGTTTTTTCCTTAAATTTTGTACCACAGTTCTTAATACCATGGCACTTTCTTTGCGTGCTGTATTGACTGCTCTTTGTCACTCACTAGTGAAAATTTAGAAAAATTCTTTATTTTGAATTTTGTTTCCCCCTGCACATATATCGGATGTGCCATACCGCTGCTATGCATTAACCTTACTGGATTTGCTCACTTCGATGTTAACCTATGGAGAAAATTTGTTTACTATTTACAGCTACATAAATGCTGATAATCCAATAAAAACGGTACTTTCAGATAGACTGAACTTTTCTGCATCTTGCAACAGATTCATTTTATAAATTTCGTCTACGAAAGAAATTTAGGAGCGTTTAAAACACACTTTGCCAGATTTTCTTTCTCCGAATAACTTAAATTTTAAAATATTATTTGCATTTTTAAAAAAAACGAAAAATGCCCCAAGGTGTAAAATTTCTTTCTGCATTACGGAGTACAATTAAAAAAAAATCTTTAAATCCAAGTCCGCTATCCTTGTATAAATTTTCTCCATAGGTTAACACTGAGGTCAGCTAATCCTTTAGAGTTAGTATACAGCAGCCTTAATGAAGAGCTTATGAGAAAGGTGAAACCTAGGTTAAAAGATGCCTGGAAGTGTATATACTATTTACAATTGTAAAGAATTCTAAAGTATTCACTTCCTATGTGAGGAAAATGAGGGACGTATTCATTCAATAACTGAGAAAAAGTAAGGAAAAATCGTAAGAATGAAGATGAAGTAGAAATGTATTGTTCAGAGAGAGCACAGCAATTAAATACGCACATAGAGAGCATATTCGAAATGTTCATTTATCTGACTAGGTTATTACGTATATTTGACTGGTTACTAGATGTTCTAACTATGAGTTTTAGATGAATGCTCTTCATCTCATTATCTTTTAAATCTTAATGAAAAACTTTATTGCCGTTGTTTAACTTTATACATTTCATTCTCAAAAAGTTTTTGTTTCGCATTTCTCGCAAAGGGATGCATAATGTTTCTACTTTTAAATACTGTAAGTTAATTTCAATGACAGTTACATGTTTGAATTAACTTAGAAGCACAATTGTTACAGCGAAAAGTGTGGCTCTCTTGTACCGTGTGATAAGCCCAGACGCTTTCCGCCGTAGCAATTTTCGAGATCTTTCGAAGTTGGTGAATCCATTTTCTTAAAAAAATTAATCAATGGAGAACTTTATTGCCTTTATTTAACTTTATACATTTCATTCTCAAAAAAAAATTGTTTCGCATTTCTCGGAAAGGGATTCATAATGTTCATACTCAAAACATGCCAGTTAATTTCAATGGCAGTTTTGAAAGCACCATTAATGATGTTTAACAAACAGCGTTCTTGTGTTAATGCAATGCGATTCCCTTTCCCCATTTTGTCGCATTCCGAGAAACAGAAATAAACGTGAAAGAACGCAGAAAATGTACCTCAGAGGAAAGTCCTGGAATTGAAACGTAAGAAGCAAAATATGAGTGATTGAGTCCAAATCAATAGCATATGTTCTATTTTTAGATTGTGGCTTTTTCACCGGTTACTGAAAACCGTTATTAGCTTTTAGCAACGATTTATCTTCAACGTTCGCTCCCAAAAATAAACATATGAATACATCAAATACATATAGACATAATATATCTCCTTAAAAGAAGACATTTGAAGGATACTACTATTATAGATATAAATGGCATTCCATGAAAGATTTAGATAGAATCCGTGCAGACACTAAAAGGAATTTCATTGAATATATGACTATATAAAAAGGAACTACAAACAAGACCAAACGCAAAGACGTTCTTTCGTGATTTCTACTATGAGTAAGTATGCATGCAGTTATTAGATGCATAATTTCTGCAGAAATGGTGAAAAATGTTGCATCAGGAAATTATAAAGAAAATTGAACTCTAATAATATGTGACAAGTAAATCATAATACATAAATTGGTATAAATACGATGGTTTCATTTTTTGTAGCTAATATTAAAAGAAGATGACTTAAAGATATTCTATGGTTATGGAGGGAAAGTGTTTTTTTGATTTTCTCTAGATTTCGAAATAGCATACATTCCAGAGGAGTAGAAATTTTGTTTAAAATACTAAAAAAGCTAAACATAAGCGGTATATATATATAAAGTAAAAGTTGTCCTTTAAGACAGCAATGTTTACCATTTTAATTTGGCAGTTTACAAGTCATTAGAATACATGAGTACATGGGATCAATATACTTAATAGTTTTCAATGCCAAAAATGAATAGAATAGAAACAGATTTTTCTTATTCTTACAAACAGATCCTTTTTAAAAAATTCTTTCGGAAATTCAAACTCTTAGATAACAGATTATTGCCGTTAGAAACTCTAGAACTCTGGTTCTTAACTGGTAATCCGCGGACTGCAGGTGGTTCTGGAGAGTTCAGGAAGATGTCCGCAAGTGAACCATTTTTTAACATTGAGAATAAAATCTTATTTTGTTCTTAATATTTAGTTCTGATTCTAAAAATTCCCGTATTTCTTCTATGGAATGACGTTACGGATACGGAAAAATCCCTGTTCTGTTTAAAAATCCATAATAAATTTTCTGTGATGCGAGTCGAAGCGTCACAGAAATTTTAGCCAGTTAAGCATATGCAATCTCAAAAATCTAATTCATTTTAAAGTTTTTATAGCCATCATATGAAGGCCTTATTTAAATAGTGGTCCAACTCCATTCTTATTCATTTTGAGATATAGAGCCTTATTGTAATGCCCTTTGTTGGCAGCAGAAATAAGGTGGAGGTGTAGCGGTTTAAAAATAAGATAGAAATGACTTGTATGAACATGAAAGTGAGGCTAACCCCATTTTTCAAAAAAAGTGGAGTTGGACTACTATTCAAAAAAGGACTTCATATTTTTGTTACATTTGCTAATGTTATAAAGTTCATTTGTAACTGTTTCTTACAGTTATCAAAAATGGCTTGATTATTTAGAAAATGTAACCCATATTTTGCCTCTAAAATAATTGGTAGGGAGAGGGACGCCGACGAATTTATTTATTTATTTTTTTGACAAAAAGTCCCCGTACAACACACTGTTAAGAACCACTGCTATAGAACAATTAAATTAATATAGTTAAGTAAACAGGAAATGCAACGTAAGTAAAGCATAAATAGCAGTTAGATGCAATTATTTTGCATACGGCCGTTTCGAAGTTACAAAAGAGCTTCTTTATCAGTGCAAAGAACTTAGTGGCTTGCACTGATGAAGTTCACTGCACTGATGAAGAAGCTCCTTTGTAACTTCGAAACGGCCGTATTCAAAATAATTGCATCTTAAAGCACAAAGGTTGCACAAAAAATTGCACAAAGGTTGCACAAAAAATTGCACAAAGGTTTTATATTTTCTTTTCATAATATAGTTAAGGCCAACATTAAAGGCCTGATCACATAGAATCCATCAGTGTTAGCGTTACTGGTATGGACATATTTTAAACCAATCACTAACCTCCAAACGATTAGCAACGAAATAGTTAAAGCCTCTGATTGGTTTAAAATATGTCAATACGAGTAACGCTAACGCTGACGGATATTTTATGAACAAGCCCTTTAGCTAGTAAGTAACAGAAAAGTGCAAATTAAAACTGAGAAAAGTCGTCGAAATTTTAACAAAAAAAATTTGTTGAATCTGTAATTATTAGCTTAAAAAAATTATTTGACTGCTCGGAAAAACCTGTGATAATGCAAAACAGATAAAAAAAAATATTAAAATGATTTTACGAAGAATATCATCTGTAACAAACGAAAAAAGATTCAAAATACAGAGAACTGAAAGTAAAATATATATCTTTACAAAGAAGTCCTGAATTTTAAGATTACTGTTCCCTATATATGCAGACATCTTAAACGCGACTGAATCGATTTTTACGTGATTTTTCAATAAAAGACGTCCTTTATTCCTTCCGCATGGAGATAGGCTTGTAAGATTTAAAGATTTTTCAGTGTATCCAGGGAATAAAACCTACGTTTTTGCATTTGTCACGGGATTTAAACCGTTGTCTCCAATTTTCCAAAACAACAGAGCTTGTCAATTTGTTATTTTATACAAAACATGTTCTTTAAAAAGATCAAAAATCAATATAACAGATTTGAAAAAACACAGGCATATTGCAAGGATCAAACTAATTTGAATGATTGCAAAAGAAATTTTTAAAAATTGTCTTAAAGAGTTTCAATGCGGCAAATAAACCTCCGCTGTTGTTAATATATAAATCATTGTAAATGCTATCACATTTATGATCATATTTTAAAAAATAACAAATAAATTTCTGTGAAACTTTCTCATTTATTGTGAAGCCATCCAAAACTAATAGACTTCTTTTCTACCAATGGGAAATGTACGTTATGAATCAGCACTTACTTGAATAGCAGAAATGAAACACGATTTTTTTAAAAAAAATAGACTAAATAAAAATAAATATTTTTTTGGAACCTTCAGTAGTCAAAGATAGTTAATAATATAAAGAAAAATTTTAATCGCGGTGTTCTTCCGAAAGAAATATTTGGAAATATATAAGAGTTTTGGGGTAGAAATAATCATTGTGTTTCTAATGTGGAAGAATAAACAATATTAATATTTAACAGCAAAATCCGAGGTAGCCTAGTGGTAGCGCTTTGGTCTTCGGACTGGCGATGCTCAGTTCAATTCCCGATGAACGCCGTTATATACTTCCATGTCTAGGCTGGATACGAGCAAGTTAAATTCGTAGACCGGAAAGTCCTTGGTCAGTGGGTGGGAGAAGGTTCAAACTCTCCAGATGTAGCCTCTAAGGGTGCTCAGTCAAAATTAAGGTGCCACCAGGGGTTGGTGTTGGCTCAAGTACACGATACCCCCGTTGAAAGCAACCAAATATTATATACAGGATGAGCCAAAAGTTCTTAAAAACTTTAAAAATTCATAAAGAAAGAAGAAATGATGATAAAAAAGTTCGATTTGCAAGAAACGGCTCAAAAGGAAGTTGCATTTTCTTAGCAGCCAAAAAAGTTAAAAAAATTTGAAAACGTTTAAAAAGTTAAAAAAGTTTAAAACGTTTAAAAATTCCCCGGTAGATGGCGCTGACATGTGACAGATTGAGCAGAATTATGCAAATCAATCTTGCAATAAAAGACCGTGATACACGATAATTGTATAAGAAGTGGAAGACCCTCGTGGGCGGAGGGCCGCATTACTGCGGTGGAAACCTTTATGAATAATATGGCGGCGGATTCGTCCACGGGGAGTAGCAGTGCTCGCAAAGCTGGACCAGTGAATCTACCAGTGACTTTTTAAAATTTTTCTTTTGTTGCTAAAAGAAAATCCGACTTCTCTGGGAGCCCTTTCTTACAAACTGCAATCCTTTATCATTTCTTCCTTTTTTATGAATTTTTAAAGTTTTTACGAACTTTTATCTCACCCGGTGTATATATATATATATATATATGTGTGTGTGTGTACATATATATATGTATATATGTATATGTATATATATATGTGTGTATATATATATACATATATATATATGTACATATATATATATATATATATGTATGTATATACCGGGTGTCCCAAAAATGACCGACGATTTTAAAAATCAATTAAAGAAAAACGGATGGTGATAGAAATGTACGATTTGCTGCATTCTGCTTAGGTAACCGGGGAATTTATTCTCACCAATTTTAGTTACAAAGTTCGTCAACAGATGGCGCTGCTGACTGGGAAAAACTATAAAACAATGTTTTCAAAGCAAGAAGCATACGCAAAGTGGCATGGATTGGCCTCCCTATTCGCCAGATTTCACGCCATGCGATTTTTTTCTTTGGGGGTACCTCAAAGACAAGTTGCATCGTCACAGTCCACAAACTGTAGATGAACTGGAACAGTGCATCTCTGCTGCTTGTCAGAACATTCAAACTGAAATGTTTGCACGGGAGTCTGCGAATTTTGACCTCAGACTGCGCTCCGTCGTTCCTGCAAACGGTGGTTATTTTGAAAACATTGTTTTATAGTTTTTCCCAGTCAGCAGAGCCATCTGTTGACGAACTTTGTAACTAATTTTGAAAATTGGCGAGAATAAATTCCCTGGCTACCTAAGCAGAATGCAGCAAACCGTACATTTCTATCGCCTTCCGTTTTCTTTAATTGATTTTTCAAATCGTCGGTCATTTTTGGGACACCCGGTATATATATATATATATATATATATATATATATATATATATATATATATATATATATATATATATATATATATATATATATGTCGGATCTGGTATTTCTTCACGCCCATTTAAATTACGTTAATCCAAAACTCTGAAGAACCATGATGCAGTCTGTGAACCGGTGGCGAAGACACTCTTCATCATTTAAATTATCCAAAAGGTAATAATCCAAGCCTGAACAACGCAAAGATAAGTCGGTACTCTTTCCTACACATCTTTATTC
Source organism: Dolomedes plantarius (assembly GCA_907164885.2). Taxonomy (NCBI): domain Eukaryota; kingdom Metazoa; phylum Arthropoda; class Arachnida; order Araneae; family Dolomedidae; genus Dolomedes; species Dolomedes plantarius. Next base: position 156,701,374 of record OU015493.1, on the reverse strand, counting down.
AATTTCTTAAAACCTCTAAGCTCCATCAAACTAATTCTTAACAACCCCACCCAATTTTAAAACCGTGCGCCTACGGCACACGTGCTTTCCATTCCCTAGTTATCCATGACTCTGAAGATCTTCTTTGTTTCCAACCTTAAAACCAACGCTTAGTGACGCTCATTAATTATTCATTTCGTCATATCGAATGTTCTATGCTGACCTAAGCATTTCCTTTTTTAGCGCCAGCTCAAGGCTACGTCTACCTAAAAATTCTCCCATGTGGTTCTGTGGTTCTTCAGAGATTGAATCAAGTCGAACCATTAATTCTATTTTCACTGCAATACATTACGCCGCTTATTTGAACTCCCAGACTTTTTAATTGTTAAATTCTATATTTTAATAACTAATATCCCGGTTTAAGGTCGCGCGATCACCCCACCCCCATATTTTTAGCCTCACACACACACACACACACACATATATATATATATATATATATATATATATATATATATATATACACTCATGGACAAAAAAATTAGCGCACCAAGAAGGAGTCGTCAACATGAAACGAAATTTTACATACGTAATGACTACTTTGATATAAGTAAATGATAAGAAAATCAAAGAAAAAGGATAATTTATTTCAGAGAAAAAGGCAAAAGAACGGAGGAGTTAATACTCCGTTGGACGCGCGAATGCACGATGCGATACGATCGGGCGTTGAGTCATACAAGTTCTGTATGATGTCTTGAGACATTTCGTTCCATATTTGCTGTAACCTTGCCTCTAGTTCGTTCAAGCTCGTGGGATGCCCAACTCGTCGTCCCAAATGATCCCAGATATGCTCGATTGGAGACAAATCTGGGGATCGGGCAGGCCAAGGAAGGGTAGTAACAGTGCGGAGACAGTCTTGTGACACCCTTGCCGTATGAGGCCGAGCATTGTCTTGTTGAAAAATGGCTCCTGGGAGCCGTTGCATGAGTGGCAACACATGTGGTTGCAGGATTTCATGAACATACCGCTGGGCTGTCATGGTGCCACGGAACAATACTAGGGGTGACCGTGTATTGTAGGCAATGGCACCCCATACCATCACACCAGCTGTGGGAGCGATGTGTCGCTGTACTGCAAAGGCAGGATTGAAGCATTCACCGCGGGCTCTCCACACACGAACACGATTGTCATCACTGCCGAGATTGAATCTGGATTCGTCGCTAAAGACGACCTGGTTCCATTCCGCTGCAGTCCAGTTTCCTCGTGCGCGGCAAAACTCCAAACGGAGGCGTCGATGGGTGGGCGTGAAGGGCAGCGCACGTAATGGGCGCCGCGATACCAACTGTCCTTCAGCCAGGCGCCTTCGTATGGTTCGAGAAGACACAGATGCCCCTAGTGAAGGTGCTACCTGTGCCTGGATGGCGGCCGATGAAGCAGTTGGCTGTACGCGTGCATCTCTTACGATGTGGCGGTCTTCTCGACGACTGGTCTGTCGAGGGCGTCCTGAGCCTGGTTTTCATGTACATGACATGTCTCGGGTCCACTGGTCCCAACACCTCCTCACAACACAATCAGAGCGGCCTAATTCACGAGCTACTCGCCTAGCTGACCACCCAGCTTCCATCATCCCGACGATTCTCCACCTCTCAAACTGCGACAACTGCTTATATTGTCTTCGAATACGGCGTAATGGCATGTCTATCTCAGCTCTTCCTTTGTAAATGATTCAGCACACTCAAACAAGCTTTGGTTACCTGTTTTATACTCCACAGAGTACAATGTTCAACGCTCTCTACCGGCTATACGTAATGCGCAATCACGCTGAATTTCTAATCATTTGCATATCTCCCCGACATGTACCTTCATTGCAAGTTTCGTTACAATCCCGCAATTGTAACGAGACCAGATCTATAAACAACACTTAAATATGATATCCGAGAAAACAGCCACCCGGGCATTCGGTTTGTAACTCGGGCCTTCGACACATAAACTCGAAATCAATTAATTCAATTAAACTAAATAATACTTTTATTACTCTAAACACATTATGGTTATCGAACAGTTGAACATATACGAAATGTAAAGGAGCGGAATAAGTTTACATAGTTACAAGTAGAGAGAATGGATAATGGCATCCACAAAATCCCCGATTCAATCTTGAAGTCCACAAAACCAACGTTCACACAAGCATATGTTATATTTAGTTTCTGTTTACCACGTGACCCCCTGTGGTGCCATATGTCCAGGGACATTCAGGTGCATGTAGAAAGAAATTAGTTATATAATGTGAAAGGGAAGATTAAAATAGAATTAAAACTAGTGTGGCGTTATTATTACTTACTTACTTACACACACACACACACACACACACATATATGTATATATATATATATATATACAGTGGTACCTCGACTTACGAGTTTAATTCGCTCCATGACGGAGCTCGTAACTCGAAATACTGGTATCTCGAATTAATTTTCCCCATTGAAATGAATGGATATGGCATTAATTCATTCCGAGCTCCCCCAAAACATCGCAATTTTTTGTTACATGTTTTTAAATTAGAAAATGTGCTTACAAATGATGAACATTGTATAAAAATGCAATGCAATAGAATGTACTGCAATAAACTTGTTTTATTAAGTGTAATGTACAACATTTACCTTGCAGATCAGACTTGAAGATACTGATGGAAGAGGAGGAGAAAGGCTGAACTGAATAGTTAAATCTTATTCTTTGATTTTTGACCAAGGTCATCCCATGCTCTAGATCCCATGGGGTTTCAGTGTGTGGGAGGGAATTGATGCTATTTCTCTGTGAGAGAGGTTGGACGCTGTTCGGTTTAGGAGGGCGACTCAAGTGTGGGCAGAGCAAGCTGTCCCGGGTAATAATTGTTGAGTGTTATCTCTTAGTTTAAGACTGGATAGTAGTCTTAGAATAATATGCACACAACTGTATAATAATTGTACATAAAGGTTGTAAATATTATATGCTTCTCGTGTTCTCATTTGATGAACACGTAACATGGCATTCGCTGTGAAAACTAGCTGTAGGGTATCTGAAGCTTGCTCGTGACCCGAATTATAGCTCGTAACTCGAAGCAAAAATTCTGTCGAGAGTTTGCACGTATCTCGAAAAATAAAGAATCCCCCAAAAATAAAGATATTCAGGTACAGCAAAAAATATGTCCTCTTTTTCAAAATACCTTTGCTCAGATGATATGCAACGGTTCTATCTTTCAGTTCACTTTTCAAAGCATGTGGCAAAGGCATTTTTCGGAAGCCGCTTCAGTGAACCCTGTACAGCTGAAATAACGTCAGCATCTGTATTGAATTTTCTTCAACGAAATGAATTCTAATGAAATGACTTGCATTGAAAGTTTTTTCTTGTATAGGAAAACGGAGATCATGTACAATTTTTTTTTCTATGTTTTTACTACGTTTTTATTAACTCGCTTTCTTGTTTGTGTGTTTGTCCAGTACAAATCTTGCAATCGATTTTTAACTAACTTCCCGACTAGCTAGACATTTTAAACTTTTAGAATAGCTCAGAACACGATGACGATGCATTTTTTTAATACTTTTAGCCATCTTTAAGCAGAATTGAATTGGATGGTGGAAACGACTAAAAAGTAATTAAAATTAAATAAAAGGAAGTGAAAAACGTGATATAAAAAAGTTCTTTTTATCTTGTAATTATGAAATCCTTAGTTTATTCTTTTCTTAGCTCTGATTTTCAGCCATTATTATTTTTTTTTCAGATCTTACTGAGATTACAGAAGAATGAGATAACACATATTATAACAAAATTATATAAGCATACTTAGTGAGGATGTTTAAAATATATTCTGTTGCAACATTACTAAATTAAAATTTTACCCTTAAAAACGCAAAATGCTGTCAATTGAACTATATTGTCAACAACATTAAAATACTTTCCATCAAAAAAGCAAAGTACGGTCAATTAAATAATACTATCTACTAAATTAAATTACCGCCAATCAAATATATAAACTATTAAATGTAAAATAATATTCATCAAGCATTTATAGCCCTTTGATTTAAGCTACGGATTGTATATTGACTTCTAACATACTCTTTTTGTCCCCAGAGAGTTCTTTTCGACATATGTGTCTTTTCGACATATGTGTAAGAACCTATTATCTGAATACAGTCTCTTTTTCCAATTTCTTCCCATGAAACAAAACGAACAATAAGCGACATTGACAATATAGACCATTTTTACCTCTGCGGCGACATCTAAAATTGAAAGGACACTCCTTTATGTCCCTGGAACTTCCGAATTAATGCTTTCGTGAGGTATTTCCGTAATGACAGTTCTGCGAACAAAAAAATTTATGGAAAGGAATGCATGGAAAAAAAAAAGAATTCATTTTACAACGTGTGAGGAATCGTTACATGTACCGTATTTACGCGTGTATAGGCCGCACATTTATTCCATAAAATAGGTCGGTAAAAATGGGGTGCGGTTTATACACGGAATTTTAAAATTAAATACAGTAAACACCCTTTAATTTAGAACACTTTACCACCATAAAATATTAGTATCTGTATGCCTTATAAATTATAACGCCGTACCATGCGCACGGAAATTCAGTGTATTGTAAATAATATTGTTTATATATATATATATATATATATATATATATATATATATATATATATGCCTAGCTGGTTATCAAAATAACGGAAACACTAAGAAACATCATGAAAACCTTTATTAATACGGGGCAGGATCCCCTTTTTCATATACCACCTGATTCACCTGGAATTGGATTATACAAGTCATATAGAGTGGTTAAGAATATATTATACCATTCTTGGAAAAATCATGAACGTTCCTGTCAAGATGCTGTGTTGGATATCGATACCTCTGTCTATCCGCTTATACAGATCACATTGGTTGGTTGATTTGTAGTCGGGGGATTGTACTGGGCAAGATAACATAATTGTCTTCATTTTCATGCTCTTCAAACCAATGCTTGCTGGATTTAGCTGTATGTATAGGGGGATTATCATTCTGGTGAAAGCCATCTCCTGCAAGAAACAATGCTTGCACCATAGGATGGACTAGTGTGCTAAAATTTCGACATAGTCCTTCTCTTTCAATCTCCCTTTTAGGGTTACAATAGGGCCTGAAGAAATGAGATTACATCCAAAACCCTGATAGATCTACCTCCATGACTGACAGTTGAGATGAGACAGCCAGAATCTTACGGTTGTGTAGGTGTTCTCCAGACATACTCACGTCCTGTTGCGAGGAACAATGTGAACATTGATTCATCGGACCAAATGTCGTTTTTCGACATATTAATCGACCAGGATTTACGCTCGTGGCACCATTGAGGAGGATATTTTGCACTGAAATCTATTACAAGTGGCTTGGGAATAACTACTCTTCCGAAATTCCCTTCTACCTGTAATGGTTGATACCGGAACATGCAGATGCTGATTGAGCTCTTCGGTCATTTTAGATGCAGTTTTTTCTTTCTTCGTGTCACAATCCGCTTCAATACCTCGTCCGTCTCTTTCACTAAGCTCTCCCTCTCGTCCACTATTCTGTTTGGCAAAGGATGTTTTTCCGTGCACTCTGTATGCTATCATGACTTTCGATACCATAGCTCGAAAATCGTGCTAAAGAAAGAATGCTTTTGAAAACTAAACGTCCGTTTGATATGTCATCGTTTCAAATTACTTACAGGGGCTCTAGCTTACAGGTAGGAAAAAGTATATTAGTCGTAGTTCTTTCATGAAAATTATGGCAGACATATAAAACTTTAATATTAACTACTAGCCGGGCTTCGCCCGTCTAGCCGGTCGGTTTAGGGACCCGCTCCCTACAGCAATCATTGTCAGAGAATGGAAAAACTAAAAAACAATGAATAAAGGTATTTAAATTTTGTGGTGCAACAATAAATATGTGTCACACTTAATACATCGCATACTGTATCAGTCTCGTGGCGCCATCTAGCGGACCTGACGCAAATAGAATCAAATATTGCATAAAAAATTGAATCAATTAATTTGAAGTGTGTATAATGTCTTTAAACCATCTTAATATTATTAAGAGAAGTAATAAGATTTTAATAAAATTTATTTCTTTTATAATAGAAATGTTTTTTTCGGTGTTTTTAATTGCATAATCACATTGTGAATGAATCACGCTTTTATTTCTTGTCTTTTATTGCATAATCTAGTCTTGCTTGTCTTTTATTGTATAACCCAGGAAAAACAATACCTTGTAGAATTATATTTTTATTCCATATAATTCGTATATGCATTCAATATTTTAATTTTTATTAAACAATTCTGTGATTATTTCAATAGCTGTTCAGTATTAAAAAAAACCTAATGTTTAAGTATTAACTTGTATAACGTAGTTAAATATTTATCTAATAAAATGACACCAGAGGAAGTCGATCTTTTCAATTCCTTTATTAGTTTCAATTACTTTCTTAATAAAGCCCTCAATTGTAATCAGAACCGAAAGATGGCGCCACGGCCTAAACCCTCCCCTGATGATCTCAAGACTAGAATCCAAATAACTCTAAAACTATTGAAGTAACAGATTAAGTGTATACAGAAAAAATTATCAGTTTTTTAAGATCTTTCCAAATATGTAACATTTATGTACTTTCATGAAAAAAAAATACCATTTTCAAATATTTTCAAATATGGCGGAAAGACGGCTGAGAGGCTCTTCCATTTCTGGACTCACCCTTCAAAAATTGTTGGTTTTTTATTAATTAAAAATTAACGGTAATAAAATTTAAAATTCGGGCTTCGAGGTGCACATGTTCAGACTCTTCCCTACCCTTGTGCCAAATTTCACAGTTATAAGTTTTATATATTCGTATGTAGCCCGCACACACATATACACACACATATACACACACACGGACACTTGCTTTTATAAGTATAGATAATCTGAAGAATGTTATACGATTTAATTTTAATCGTATTACATTTTCCAGTAGTCTGTATTAAAAATTTTTATTTTATTAACTGATTATAAATTTCATATATTGTTTGTTCAGTGAAATTAGCAACTCAAAGTTTTAAATTTCAATTTTCAAATATCTAGAAATGCTGACTTAACGAACATTTTTCTAAAAACAGTTGTTCCGTGCAGAAAATGTTCTTGTTTTAATCAAAATATTTCAATAATTCAATTTAAATTGAATTCACCTTTTGTCATTGCTGTTTAAAGTTAACGACGTTCAATAGCAATGATTTGATAAACAGGTTTTTATTTTACCCATGAAAAAATATCATCTATTGATCACATCTGTTGCCACATTTTTAAGGAAATCACACACAAATGTAATGAAAATAAGAATTACAGCTCCTCGGCCAATACAGTGGCCATTTAGTATCTCATCTCATCATAACATTCAGACGAAAGATGGGTCCATTTCGAATTTCACTCCTGCCATCTGTTGGGGGAAATATCAAATAGGTTTATTTTGCGATAAATGACGCTAGCCCAGTTATGTGGCTCTAAGCGTAAAAAAATGATCGAGCATTTTAGTATAGTGATTTTTAACTGCCAAGTTCCGCCAGCAATTTTCAAAACAAGAAAGAACAATAAGTTACGGTTCCTGAAATTTCAGTGACAAGAAAGGCTATAAATATTCATTTAAATTATCTAAAAATAAACTATCTCTTCGGGGCAATATTAAAATTAACATAATTTTTTTATATCGGATAACAGTGTGGTGCCTAATTAGTTACGGGTGAACTAGAAATATAATTAGACGCTGAATTTGCATGCGTGTGTGGCAATAAAGAAAAGTAAATATTCACTGTCCTATATTTCTAAGAATACAGTATTTCGACGTAAATGGAAATATGACTAATTTCATTCAAATACAGTGAGCGGTTTCCAAAATTAGAGTATTTTCTGTTTTAAATATAAACGTTTATCGTTAAGTTTAAACTCAAAATAGCGCATATTTTAAAATTTCATTACTGCCATTTATTAGCTAAAGGATGAATCTCTGGCTTACAAAAAAATTTTCATTTCGGAAATTTCGACGTTCGCTTGATAATTGGCTTTATATTATATATTCTAAGCCAAGGGAAATGTTTAAGTAATTTGAAATATGGCAAATCAACGAAACCTGCTGCTATAAACCGCTTTCTTCGTTGAGACAAAAGAGAGGTAACTCAAAATAATTGTTAGGCAAATGAACCCTAAAAGGGCTATCTAAACTTTAGTTAATAAGATTTAGTTTATTTGCATAAGGCGAAACGTCGCAACGTCACTGGCTACGTCAGTTTTCGCCTACTATAGATTACGTGATTTTCGGATGGCAGAAAACAGAAGCCGTTCCTATACGTTTGCATGTGCTTTCTACGATACCTTCATTTTAAGTTAAATAATTTAAGTTTATTTATAAAATTCCTCATATTAGTTGTATGTAACAGGTATTTTAACACTTTTTTTTTAATATTTCACAAGGTTTAAGAGATTATAATCATTCTTTCGTTGAGAATGATTATTATTATGTTGAGATATGTATAGATATCAGGATAAGTTACTTCAGGCCAGCGTCTTGCATCGTAACTCCAGTCTTCCTCTGTCAATAAATACGGATCACATACTGAATAAACCTTTCCGGGCTGTACCTGAATGTTAAATTTAGTGATATACCTTTGTTTAGATACCGTATCTAAAGACTTTGCGTAATCTGAGAGCATTTTATTCAACAAGCTGTAAGAATGCTCATTGAACTCCATGTTAAATTATGCAATGTTTTGCCACTCCTCGCCAAACAAGAAGCAAAATCTGAAAGAGTTGAGATGTGACATGCTGCGAGACACTGCCCTATAACTTTCCGACATTCATGCTATCGTTTTAGATTGACGTAGCACTTGTTACCTAACACCTAATGACGTTGCGGCAACTTTGACTTCATACATCTGAGAAATGGGGTTTTTCATTATTTTCCCCATGGTTTATCATTTTTCCTTTCCAGTGTATTTTAAGCAAATATATGTTAATGTTATCTTACTTGCTTGTATAAATACCGCTCGAGTTAGAGCAAAGGGGCTCCTAGCAGCACACACAGTCGGATTCACGAGGTAGTGAGATTCGTGTATTAGAAGTCTCTGTGTGAGATTATTTTGGTTATACAAATGTTCTAAGTTTATTGCTTTTAATATTTTTAACGTTTATTGAGGTTCTGAATAAACTTTATATTTTTAACTTAAGTCTTGCTTATTCATGAATACACCCCATGCCACACAACTGCAGACTCTGTCATTTTTCCGCTATTCCGTGACGATAATGACGAATAAATAATTCCGTTTCCAAAATTGTTTATATCATGAATAGACTGAAGTATTTAACTAAATGGATTCTAGGTGGCTTTGTGGTAGCGTGCTGGCGTGTTGAGGGTGCTCGGATTGAAGCCCGACACGCTCCATTAAATAACTCTCTGTCTAGTCCGGATATGGGCACGTTAATTCCGCCTATCGGAAAGACCCTGTAGGAGGTCAGAGAGGGTGGGAGTGGGTACGATCTCCCCACATGTCAGTCGCCCCTATTGGTGCTCGGTCAAAATTGAGGTCGCAACTAGCTACGACGAAATCCGACCCTTGTGGTGCTATATAAACCGGAGCCGCACACTTCAACCCGTAGCCTGTATGGACCTGGTTTGGAAATTCCAGCCAGGGGGCATTAGAAACTACAACAACATTTAACTGAATAAATTCTGAAGAATGAACTTTATTTCGGAATAATATTGCAATAAGATAAATTTCTTCATAACCTATGCACAGGAATCAGCGAATTGATTTCGGGTAGTTTAATTTATCTAAATGTTGTAGCATAACATTACAGGCTAAAAATAATGTATCCAATGGGTTGATATTCCTTGGAAATAATTCCAATTTTTTAATTTAAAATTTTTTAAAAATGAATACCAATTAACCGAATCTCTGGAGTAGAAAATATTGTGAGCGTTTTTTACTTTCTTTTTGCATTGTGCGCAAAAATGGACAGTCAGTTCAAAACTTTTAATTTATATTCTTCAGTTTCCGTCGAAATTGAAATTCTTTCGGCGATAATTACTGCAGATGTTCATTTCTCGCAAGATGAAGAGCGTGTCCATTAATGGTGCTAAAGAGTAATTAAATAGTCGAAATGCAGGGTTAATTTATTATTGCTGTATGTCATTGCACTCACGAGGGGAAAAAAATTGGGCGCTGCGGCTGAGTAAATACAGAGGAGAAATGAAATTTCCTTAGAGAATCGTAATTAAGGAATATTAGAGGGCTGTAAAATGCGAAGTGTAATTTATCATCTGATCGAAAAAATCTGCCATTGTTCTCATTGACCGGTGCAATTCGGTATATGTGTGTTTATGTATTTATGTATGTACTAGCTTTATATACCCGGCGTTGCACGGGTGAACCCTTAATAAAGCTTACTTGTATGATATGTATATTTGTATTTTATGGCAATCTATACCCCTCTCCACTGGTCATCATCCCATCAGCATATTATAATAACCCACCCCCCATGCTAATGTCAACATTAAAATGTTTCTTTCAATTTTGATAACCCACTGGATCCCGGCCCTTCGAGGAGTTTGAGGGCTTCCCCGTAAACCCTTGTGAAAATCGCCGGTTTCATAAACAAAGAATTACCTCACGTTGCCCAGGATAATAAAAATGAATGGAGTTAACCTGAGCTCTAGATGTATACGTACTAACAACCGAAATATATACAATTCACACACACAACACCTTTCCACACTTCATTTAATTAAGGTTGATCTCTCTCTTTTCTCCTACCACCAATTTGGTGTTCAAAATGGTGATATATAGGAAATATAAATTATTGGATTGTTTCTAGCAATTTTTTCAAAATCTAAAGCGAATGTCGAAAAATCGTGACATTGATCGTGTTTGTTACATTTAATCGTGTTTCTTACATTTTAAATCAAGAATCTTATGGATATCTGTTTCCTTCTTTGAGATATGACGGAATATGTAAAAACGCGTAAAAACACGTTTAGCCCCCCCCTAACCCCCTTGGGGGCCGAATTTTGAAATATCCTTAAATTGGTTTTTAGGTATTCGTATTCCTTACATTTTAAAGCAAGAATCTTATGGATATCTGTTTCCTTCTTTGATATATGAAGGAATACGTGAAAAACACGTTAAGCCCCCCCCCTCCCCTGGGGCCAAATTTTAAAAAATCCTGAAATTGGATTTAAGGTATTCGTGTTCCTTACATTTTAAAGTAAGAATCTTATGGACATCAATTTCCTTTTTTGAGATACGAAAGAATATGTAAAAAACACGTTTTGCCCCCCTCCCCCCCTTGGGGGGCTATTTTTGAAAAATCGCTTCTTAAATGACGCCTTCAGCCCAAAAGTAATAAGCTCTTAAAATTTGATATCTGTATCTCCAATAGTTTTTGCTGGGTGTTGATTTCTTTATATATATAGATAAAACACGTAAGAACACGTTTAGCCCCCCTCTCCCCCTTGGGAGACGAATTTTGAAAAATCCTGAAATTGGTTTTTAGGTATTCATGTTTCTTACATTTTAAAGCAAGAATCTTATGAATATCGATTTTCTTCTTTGAGATATAAAGGCATATGTAAAAAACACGTTTTGCCCCCCTCCCCCCCTTGGGGGGCGAATTTTGAAAAAACCTGAAATTGGGTTTTAGGTATTTATGTGCCTTACATTTTAAAGCAAGAATCTTATGGATATCTGTTTTCTTCTTCGAGATATGAAGGAAAATGTGATAAAACACGTAAAAACACGTTTTTTCCCCCTCCCCCCCTTGGGGGCCTAATTTTGAAAAATCCTGAAATTGGTTTTTAGGTATTCATGTTACTTACATTTTAAAGCAAGAATGTTATGGATATAAATATCCTTCTTTGAGATATGAAGGAATATGTAAAAAACACGTTTTGCCCCCGTCCCCCCCTTGGGGGGGCGAATTTTGAAAAATCGCTTCTTAGATGACGCCTTCAGCACAAAAGTAATAAGCTCCTAAAATTTGATATCTGTATCTCCAATAGTTTTTGCTGGGCGTTGATACGTGTATGTATATATAAGTCAGGACTTCTTCCTTTATAGATATAGATGTCTGTATATACACTGCTGGCCACCCAAATTGCAACACCAAGAAAGACAAGAGATATCACAACAAAATTTATTTTATAGATAACATGTTGACCAAGTATCAAATGATTAAATTTATAGACTTCTGTGAAGTGTGGTTCCTGCCAAAATCAGTAGCCAGAGTGTTGGAGATCACCGCTGCCACACGGCTCGGCATTGATTCAAAGAGACTTTGGATGAGTTCTTGGGGTACAGCAGACCAAGCAGCTTCCACACGTTGCCAAAGTTGATCTGCTGTGGCAGCTGGGGATGGAATCTGGGTCAATCGTAGAGCAACCATGGACCACATGTTTTCTATCGACGAAAGATCCGGAGAGCGAGGCGGCCAGGGAAGCAATTCAATCTGGCAATTGACAAAGAACCGTTGGACAATGCGTGCCACGTGTGGTCGCGCATTATCCTATTGAAATATGGCTGTGGGCAAGCCCTGAAGGTAAGGAAGGACATTGGCTCCAACACCTCGGAGATGTTGCGCTGGCTGTTTAAAGTACCGGCAATGCGTACTAGAGGTGTGCGTTAGTGATATCCAATACCGCCCCATACCATAATACCAGGTGCAGGACCAGTTTGGCGGTGCATAACGCAGCTGTTCAGCATTCTCTCTTCACGGTGTCTCCAGACTCGAAAGCGACCATCGTGGTGTTGCAGACAGAAGCGTGACTCGTCAGTAAAGACAATTTCATTCCATTCTGCCGCCCACATCCTTCTCTCATAGCACCATTGGCGGCGGAGACGTCTGTGGTTTTGTGTCAAGGGTAGACAAAGCAATGGACGACTTGCGGACAGACCCTCTGCTGTAAACGGCGTCGAATGGTACGCGCAGACACTGGATGATGTGTTACAGACTGCATGTGCTGTGCTATGGTTCGTGATGTGACTGAGTGATTCGTCACTGCTTATGCGCACAATTTGCCTGTCATCACGTGAAGTGGTGCGCTGAGGTGGATGCGATCGAACACGCCGGTCCGTCGTACCCTCCTGCATCCAACGATCACATATCCGCATTAAAGTTGTTTGGTTTCGTCCAACACGACTACCGATTTCCCTGAAAGATAATCCACAATCTCGGTAGGCCTCTATCCTTCCTCTGTCGCACGCGGATACTTGATCAAAAGATGGTCGCTGTTTTCGACGAGGCATAATTGATCGTTTTTTTGAAAAAACCACAAGAAAAACACAATTGCCGAACTTGAAATTGTCGAAATCTCCAAGCCGTAAATAGCGCTTTGAAGTGGCGCCACAGGCGCGCGTGATGTGCTTATGCGCTGAAATTCTAATCATTTTCATATCTCACCTCCGCTAATGCATGTTGTAAATTTCATGTTATTTGCATGTTTCCTTTAGGTTGTTGCATTTACAGTGGCCAGCAGTGTATATATATATATATATATATATATATATATATATATGTATATGTAATAAATTAAATACTATACCCTCCATTCTAGCATTTAGATTCCCTTTCCTAAATCCTAAATGTAAATATCAGCTAGTTTCTCTTTCAGATTATAATTTAAGGATGTAACGGATATATTACTTTAATATACATATAGTTTGTGTGTGTTTGTGTTCAGTAATATGTTTTAATATACATATATACATACATACTTATATATAAGCGCGCACACACACACAGACACATATATGTATATATATATACACTGCTGGCCACTGTAAATGCAACACCCTGAAGGAAACATGCAAATAACATGAAATTTACAACATGCATTAGCGGAGGTGAGATATGCAAATGATTAGAATTTCAGCGCAGACCCACATCACGCGCGCCTCTGGCGCCACTTCAAAGCGCTATTTAAGGCTTGGAGATTTCGACGATTTCAAGTTCGGCAATTATGTTTTTCTTGTGGTTTTTTCAAAAAAACGATCAATTATGCCTCGTCGAAAACAGCGATCAACTTTTGATCAAGTATCCGAGTTCGACAGAGGAAGGATACTGGCCTACCGAGATTGTGGATTATCTTTCAGGGAAATCGGTAGTCGTGTTGGACGAAACCAAACAACAGTAATGCGGATATGTGATCGTTGGATGCAGGAGGGTACGACGGACCGGCGTGTTCGATCGCATCCACCTCAGCGCACCACTTCACGTGATGACAGGCAAATTGTGCGCATGGTAGTGACGGATCACTCAGTCACATCACGAACCATAGCACAGCACATGCAGTCTGCAACGCATCATCCAGTGTCTGCGCGTACCATTCGACGCCGTTTACAGCAGAGTGGTCTGTCCGCAAGACGTCCATTGCTTTGTCTACCCTTGACGCAGAACCACAGACGTCTCCGCCGCCAATGGTGCGATGACAGAAGGATTTGGACGGCAGAATGGAATGAAATTGTCTTTACTGACGAGTCACGATTCTGTCTGGAACACCACGATGGTCGCATTCGAGTCTGGAGACACCGTGAAGAGAGGATGCTGAACAGCTGCGTTATGCACCGCCACACTGGTCCTTCACCGGGTATTATGGCATGGGGCGGTATTGGATATCACTCTCGTACACCTCTAGTACGCATTGCCGGTACTTTAAACAGCCAGCGCTACATCTCCGAGGTGTTGGAGCCAGTTGTCCTTCCTTACCTCCAGGGCTTGCCCACAGCCATATTTCAACAGGATAATGCGCGACCACACGTGGCACGCATTGTCCAACGGTTCTTCGTCAATCGCCAGATTGAATTGCTTCCCAGGCCGCCTCGCTCTCCGGATTTTTCGGCGATAGAAAACATGTGGTCCATGGTTGCTCTACGATTGACCCAGATTCCATCCCCAGGTACCACAGCAGATCAACTTTGGCAACGTGTGGAAGCTGCTTGGTCTGCTGTACCTCAAGAACTCATCCAAAGTCTCTTTGAATCAATGCCGAGGCGTGTGGCAGCGGTGATCTCCAACAATGGCGGCTACTCTGGCTACTGATTTTGGCAGGAACCACACTACACAGAAGTCTATAAATTTAATCATTTGATACTTGGTCAACATGTTATCTACAAAATAAATTTTGTTGTGATATCTCTTGTCTTTCTTGGTGTTGCAATTTGGGTGGCCAGCAGTGTATATATATATATATACATACATACATACAGGGCGTTCGTAAACTGTGTTGACAAAATAAGAGGGTTGATAGTACTCATCAAGATGAACAATATTTATAATGCAATCTAGGCTCGCATTTTACGTAGCGTGTTAGAAAAGTTAAGCTTTCAAGTTGAACTTCCGTCGCTGAAAATAAAATGAGAATTAACAAAATCATAAGTTGAACAATCCCATTCAGATCATAGAGATACCCAAAGAAGATGCTAAAAATGCCAAGGGTGTCGTTGTACAATTGACACCAACGAACGAAAGATTGGCGCACCCTCTCGTACACTCCTGGCGTTGTGTTTATCTTGTCCGCTGCAACAACGATTCTCTCGTCTAGATCTTCCACGTAATCCACAAGTGTTTCGTACGCCAATGATTTCATGTGTCCCCAAAAGATTTCCAATGGATGGTCCTGTGATCGTGGAGTCCCAGCCACAGGACCTCCACGTCCAATCCACCATCCAGGTTATGTGGCATTCAGAAAGTGGTTGTCGGTTGTGGTAAAGTGTGCCGGGGCTCCATCATGTCCACTTGTCCCTCTGTGTGGTGAGCGGAAGAACTTGTTAGAAACCAGGATGCGGCTGTACTAGGGAGACATGGTACTCTGCGCAGGTCAGACGTTAAGGCAAGGGATATTGTCCCACTAGCCAATCACCAACGATATTGCCCAGGTGTTCACTGAAAATTTCTGCTAGTGTTTACGAAGGGCAGTAGCGTGGGGATTGCGCAACTTATGATTGATACGGAAACTAATGAACTAGTTGTCTTACATTGGGAATGTCAGCTTAAATTACGTTAGAATCAAAATTAATATAATACCTCCAACTATTATTCCATTACTGAAATACAACATTGGCTCAGAGGTATTAGAGGACTGGCCGACGTTCTGAAAATTGAAGACAGCATTCACATTAAGGTAGGCGGGTGTCACGTCATTGCTATATTTTAGCAGATTTTTATTGAAAAAAAAGTGGAATGAAACATAGGAATTTATTTAATGTCCCTGATACAGCCAATATTGTTGTGTTTAGACAAGATAAGAAAGAATTGAATAAGTACAACATAAAAATTTATATTGCTGTTAGGACGACCTGTTGATACGAGAAGTAACAAATAAGAGTCTACATATGCACACTTGCTCACACAGACGAATGAACACGGAAGCACAAACTCGCACACTATCTGATCACTTCTGTCTAGCATTTAAGATTTCTCTATAGTTCTAATTTCCGGAGAAAAGTAAATTTACCTGTTATTTCGCAAGCAGTCTCTTATAACATATGAACAACATTTTCCCTCTTTAATTCAGTTTAAAATGTTGTATAAAAAATTGACGATAACATATATTATGAATTATTTAACAACAGTTTGTAGTATGACAAAGTTTATATTACAAATTGTTTCTAAAAAATCGATATCAGTTCCCAAGAAATAATTTATTGAGAAATAAAGAAAGCAAATTACCTTTTTCTCGAGAAATTCTATAGAAGAAACACTTCCCCTGTATATTAGCTCATCTGTCTCTATTCATTTATCTATCTGTCACACTCTCCCTCTTTCTATCTAGAAATACTGATAATAAAACCTAACATATGAGGTATATCATAGACTTACAAGAGACTTAATATCGTTTTACTCTTCATAAATACTTCATTAGCAAATGTATAAGAAATCTAAGTATACAAAAAGTTTGATAAAAAATTCTCAACCGTCAGGATCTAAGAAATATCTTTCATTCGGAATAATTAAACACGTTAAAGAGTCATTTTTTTCACATTCTACGTTAAGTTTGTTAATTTCTGTTAAAAGGTTAATTTGATATTATCATTACTTGGAGATGTTGAAGCCTGCATCTAAGTCTAGAAAACAGAAGATTCCGATTTCCATTCCGGGATGAGTGATTTTTATTAAAATACGAGGAATGGAACTTTAATAGCAGCAACACTGTTGTAGATACGCCACGCAGCAGAACCCAGGAAAGCAGCTTACACCACACGTTCATTATATATCTACCTTACCTCAGAGCAAATGAAATCTCCCCACAAATGTCACAGGTCTGTTCAGTGACAGGACAAACACAGCCACGTTTTAGTAGCCGTATATCGTACGAAATAAGTCGTTGTATCGTACTGCTGGAAGGATGTTTTCGAAGCAGGAGCAACGAACATGGTTCAACAATCGAATGTCCCAGAGGACGTACGGCACGCCAGTGTTCTTAAGGTCTTCCGTGAGGCGTGTGGGGATTCCGCATTACCGTATCGAACGGTAGTATGCTGGGTCTGCAGAACCCATCCATCATCTTGCATGACAATGCTCGTACGCATACAGCGCAAGCTGTGGCTGATGTGTTTGTCCACTGGGGCTAGGAAGTGCTCTACTATCCCCCATATTCCCCGGACTTACGGATAAGTCCCTGGATAAGGTGACTGCCTACGTTGAAAGTATCATTTTTTGGACTATTTAGGTCAATTTCATTTTTTTTGTTGCAAGAATCGTGTAAATCAATCTTTTCTCTTTTCAAAACCATTTTGATTTTCACTCTACATAAATTAGAAGCAGAGTTATAGCTATTAAAAAAATATCTTCTGTTACAAAATATGTGACAAACAACTTTAAATGCGTTTTCTCAGAATTATGTTTTTTAACACAAATCTCTAACGTTATCATGATATCTCCCATAATAATGTATATAATTTGAGAAAATTTTCAGAAAATGTTTTAAATGCTATTGTTAAGGAAATGACGTACAATAATTGATGTATAATAAATGGTTTTATATTTGGGGCTGTTTTTATAAGGAAAGGAATGACGAATCGAGAAAAATTGTCATATTGGAGCATAAAATTGTGTGTATTATTTTTGCATTTTAAAATTTCTCTTAGATTGTAGGTCATTTAGAAGATAACTGTCGTATGTATCATGTGTGAGAGGGAAATTAAAATAGTAGCATTAGAATTTTGTGCAGAGTGATAGGCCTTTTAGTTAAATTTCATTAAAAATTACTTCAAATTGACCAATTTATAAAAAAGCATAGTAGTTATAGGTAAGTTTTTGTTCCTTTTATAATTATGGAGGATATTTCCTATTATAAGTGCTATTATACCATAAAAGACAAAAAAATCCTTTCATAAATGATTTTAAAAAAATTGGCTCCGAACGTAGGCAGTCACCAGAAGTACCTGTGACTTTGATTTCATCCCCAAGGTGAAGGAACCGCTACGTGGCATTCGCTTCCATATTGTTCCAGAGATTCTGCAGGCTGTAGACCGCTCTATTCGAAGGATCAGTAGAACAAGTGCTGCCAACGGCATCCTGCAGCTTCCGGAACGCTGGAAACGGGTGCTAGACAACGCTGGTCACTACTTTGAAGGGCTATAAAAGTTTCATCCCTGTATCTCTTTTGTATCCTTTGTAATGCATAGTTGCCACTATTAAAGTTCCATCTTATGTATTATGATTAAATTACTGATTCGTAAGTTGTTGTTGTTCATTATAAAGCCCCTGGCCGGAAGTATTTCAGACCAGGTCCATATAGGCTAGCGGGATGAGGAATGTGGCTTCCGATTTATAATAGCACCACAAGGGTCAGATTTAGCCAGGTGCAAACTCAATTTTGACCGAACACCCTCAGGGGCGACATCTGAGGGGATCGTACCCTCTGCCACCCTCTCAGACCTCGTAGAGGGACTTTCCGGTCTACGGATTTAACGTGCCTATATCCGGCCTAGACACGGACGTATTTAATGTCCCTTGTCGGGATTAGCTTTCGAGCACCGAAATTTCGAGGTATCCTAGTGGTAACGAATCGGCTTTCGAGCACCGAAAGCCGATTCGTTACCACTAGGATACCTCGGGCCTAATTCGCAGTTAACTGTCATAATAGAAGCCCGGCATACAGTTGATATCCCTTTCTTTTAACTAGGATGTTAGGTTTGGGTGGAATGTTACCAGATAAAAGAGTTCCTACTCGAGATGGATCACTAGAAAGAGGTATGAGGAAAACGAAGTAGAGAACCCACAGTCTCGAAGGGGGAAAAATGGGAAAAAGTCATGCACAAACGAACATCTTGTGTCTCTGGTTTCAAAAAGAAAGCGGATACGCGAAAAATAGATTTAAATAATAGGGGAGTTCTTTAAACCTTCAGGATACTACAGTTGTTAGAGTAAGGGCCTGTTCACATAGGAGTCAGTTGCGGAGCGTTAAAGTATTGAAATATATTTAACCAAGGACAAACCTCCAAACGATTAGCAATGAAATTTTTAACGCCTATGATTGGATTATTTTCGTCTCAACGTAATCTTTCCCTTAACGCTACGCAACGGACTCCTATGTGAACAGGCCCTAAGGCAGTGACTTCTCAACTTGAGCATCATCGTTTCTAATCAAACGAATATACACTGCTGGCCACTCTAAATGCAACACCCTGAAGGAAACATGTAAATAACATCAAATTTACAACATGCATTAGCGGAGGTGAGATATGCAAATGATTAGAATTTCAGCGCAGACACACATCACGCGCGCCTGTGGCGCCACTTCAAAGCGCTATTTAAGGCTTGGAGATTTCGACGATTTCAAGTTCGGCAGTTGTGTTTTTCTTGTGGTTTAAAAAAAAAAACGATCAATTATGCCTCGTCGAAAACAGCGATCATCTTTTGATCAAATATCCGAGATCGACAGAGGAAGGATAGTGGCCTACCGAGATTGTGGATTATCTTTCAGGGAAATCGGTAGTCGTGTTGGACGAAACCAAACAACTGTAATTCGGATATGTGATCGTTGGATGCAGGAGGGTACGACGGACCGGCGTGTTCGATCGCATCCACCTCAGCACACCACTTCACGTGATGACAAGCAAATTGTGCGCATGGCAGTGACGGATCGCTCAGTCACATCACGAACTATAGCACAGCACATGCAGTCTGTAACGCATCATCCAGTGTCTGCGCGTACCATTCGACGCCGTTTACAGCGGAGTGGTCTGTCCGCAAGACGTCCATTACTTTGTCTACCCTTGACGCAGAACCACAGACGTCTCCGCCGCCAATGGTGCGATGACAGAAGGATGTGGACGGCAGAATGGAATGAAATTGTCTTTACTGACGAGTCACGCTTCTGTCTGCAACACCACGATGGTCGCATTCGAGTCTGGAGACACCGTGAAGAGAGGATGCTGAACAGCTGCGTTATGCACCGCCACAATGGTCCTGCACCGGGTATTATGGTATCGGGCGGTATTGGATATCACTCTCGCACACCTCTAGTAAGCATTGCCAGTACTTTAAACAGCCAGCGCTACATCTCCGAGGTGTTGGAGCCAGTTGTCCTTCCTTACCTTCAGGGCTTACCCACAGCCATATTTCAACAGGATAATGCGCGACCACACGTGGCACGCATTGTCCAACGGTTCTTCGTCAATCGCCAGATTGAATTGCTTCTCTGGCCGCCTCGCTCTCCGGATCTTTCGCCGATAGAAAACATGTGGTCCATGGTTGCTCTACGATTGACCCAGATTCCATCCCCAGCTACCACAGCAGATCAACTTTGGCAACGTGTGGAAGCTGCTTGGTCTGCTGTACCCCAAGAACTCATCCAAAGTCTCTTTGAATCAATGCCGAGGCGTGTGGCAGCGGTGATCTCCAACAATGGCGGCTACTCTGGCTACTGATTTTGGCAGGAACCACACTTCACAGAAGTCTATAAATTTAATCATTTGATACTTGGTCAACATGTTATCTACAAAATAAATTTTGTTGTGATATCTCTTGTCTTTCTTGGTGTTGCAATTTGGGTGGCCAGCAGTGTATTTCGAAAACTCATATTGAATTGTGTTGGAATTAACCTTTATTTTCGGTCATAACAATAACTTTAACATTCAAATTCACTTTAACTTTCAAATTCCTATTACTATGCAATAATACCTGATTGGTTGTGACGTCAGCATGGTATATGACTCTACTTTTGCACTAGCTACTGAGTATGTAATTGTGCTGTATATATGTAACTCGCCATGTAACTTCTTTTGTTAGCTTGATGTATGTTAACTGAAGTTTTTGTTCATTATTTTTTTAAGACGAGGTGTCTTCTTCATTAAAGAATTTACTTTACCTTTACTCTGCTTTTTATTATTAAGCTTCTACAGTGAAACCAAGCTAAGAAATTGCATACTAGAGTTCCACGTGTAAAACGTGCAGCGTCTCTCCCTGGTTGCATTTCTGACGTTGCATGAAACTGCCACTTAATAAATAAAAATTTATTACGTGAACAAAACTAACTGGAATAAAACATGCGAGCGTAACAGAAATGTATTTACAAAAGCTGGCAACGCTGTAATCAGAGAAACCGAGGACACGATGGCAAAAAATGGCGAAATTCATTTTGCAGCGTTCTTTATTATAAGTCTGGGCGTCCAATCAGCCTCGAGGCAAAATGCTGCTTGTTCAACGTGAAATTTGAATAAGGCACGCGAATGAAGATGTCTCGGAGGCGAGCTGCTTCTCCAGTGAAGCAAGAAGTGACGTGAAATTTGGAGCGCCACAGGGGCTAAAGTCCAAATTCTGATCACGAAGAGTTTATTGAAATTGATCTCAAAATTGTTCATTTTCTTCTGTTTTTCTTTCTCTGACTTTGAAAAATTTCTTTATGACTTTCTTCTTATAAACTGAAAGTGAGTTCTGAAACTTACACCTAGTGAAGTTGAAATACACGCAATATAAGAATAAAGTCATTTCTAGCAAATTTCATTCTTATTCTCTCTCTCTCTCGTTGAATTTGTCCACAAACTTAATTTCTCCAGAGATTTTTTATTGATAAAAGGGGGACATTCAAATAGATGAAATTATTTTTAAAACTGATCGTAGCATAGTTAATAATGGTAAACGATGAAGTAATGGTAAAATGTCTGTCAAAAACCTCTTTTTCACATTATCAAGCATTTATCTGTACATGTTATTCGGTCTTTTCTTACAGCTGAATTTATAGAGATGTTATCTATTCCTAGGAGAACGCGATTGAAATGATTCTGTTTGAAGATAATTTAATAAAACGGTCTGACATGTCTATCTTAAAAAAATCGAATTGGATTCCCAAATTTGCAACTGTCATGTACATTGCTAAGGAAGCGAAGAAAAAGGAAAAATAGAGACGACGTAAAGAATAAAATATGCTGTCTACATTTCGGGACAGTTGACATTTAATTATTTGACACTTAAGTTCTTTCGTATCAAATTTTGATTTGAGATAGAAGGTTATTTATGTCAATGATATTGATATCGAAGCGGCTAGGGGTAACCTAGCAGTTAGAGCGTCGGATTCGGTACTGAGGGTGCTCGGTTCCAATATAGACTACCACCACTAAATGCCCTCGTGTAAACGCCGGGTATGGGTCCGTTAAAACTGTAGTCTGGAAAGGTCTCTCCGTTTGGTCTGTAAGGATTGGAGGAGGATATATGCCATTAGATGCCGTCCCTTATGGTGCTCGAAGTAAATTACAGTGGTGGCAAAAAGTCCTGAACACACTCATCTATTTTGCCTAATTTTTGTGTTGACTCAATTGTTCGTTATGAAATTATCTTAATATCTTAACTATTGTTATTGATTCTAATGTATTTTTTCATGTTGATTTCAAATCTGTTACTAGATTTTCAACGCCACAAGTATTTTTTGTAGTATAGCTGCCTGAACACAAGAATGTGTATTATGTACAGAATAACAGAATATAGAATAAAATAATATACGTAGTAGAATAACACAAAAATTTACAAATATAGTACATTTAATATGCATTTTGAAAGTTTGCTTGTTACATGTTTGAACATCAGTATTTTATGGACCAGTCTTTTGTTTAAATTACGGCGCTACATCTTTTTGGCATGGAATGCACCAATTTCGCAAGAAGTTCTTTTGTGACAACATGGTTGAAGGAAAATATTAAAGCTTCAATTAAATCACTTTTGCTTGAAGGTTTTTTCTTTGAAATATCATAACCAATTTTATGCCCTAGGTTCTCTATCGGATTGAGATCCGGAGACTGTCCTTGCCAGTTCATCCTATTCAGAGTATTGTCTTCGAACTATTTCTAGACTACCTTTTTTCTATATTATCGCCCAAAAAATACATGTCTGATCCCCCAAAAGATCTCCCTCTGTTGGTAGCAATTTATTTTGTAGTATTTCAATGTAATCCTTGGCTTTAACTGTTCCACCCACGATGTGAAGTTTTCCAAACCACGAGAAGATATTTAGCCCCATATCATCACTTTCGTTGGATTCTTTACTGTGGGCTTCAGACACTGCGGGATGAATTCCTCATGAGTGCGTCATCTTACATAGGCACTACTTTGGTTATCAGAAATACAAAACTGACTTTCATCACTAAATATTACCCTTTCCCAGTCTTTAATAGGCTATAATCAATGATCTCTTGCCCACGCCAATCTCCCCTTGCATTGAAAATCGGTCAGTAATCGTTTTGGGTGATCTTTGCAGCCTAATGAGGGTTTTACCTATTCGAAACACTTTGCCATTTTGTTGTTGTTTGTAGCGAACTGAGGTTCGTAGTTTCAACCAGTAGATGAACTAAACACACCAGGTATACATCACTCATTACATAAACAAAACAAATGCAATTTATTGAGAAAATTGATGATGATGAGATATGTACACTGGACAGATGTAAGATGAACTTCGTAAACTTAGGAAATCACACTCGATTTAATCGGCGTGGGGCGGAGTAAGAACACAGAAATCCGCTAGGCTAGCAGAAACTGGCTCTGCTTCAATGATGAAGAAACGGCACTTAGTCCTGATGGGAAAGGGGCTCCCCAATAATATCAACGGCGGTGACCACTGCACGCACCCGGCAGCGATGAAAATATTAAAATAAGGAGAAGGGACTCCTCACTGGAAAATAAGGTAGCAAAGGCTACTTCCACGAAGACTGGTCTCCGAACAAATTAGCGGAGTATGTTTACTCCTGCAGGAACAAAATCGTCGCTGCAAACAGTCACAAGGGACTCTGAACCTCTAAGGGCAGCAAACCCGGCTGCTCTTAAACTGGATCCGCTACGTGTCAGGAACAAAAAGACGCAAGCCACGGGCAAGAGATCCATTCTCTTTTATAGGAGAGCCTCCACCGGATATTGCATCACTCTCCGGAAAGGTCGAACGATCTAGAACAAGTGAGCAACGGAAATGGGTTTCCCGGGGCGATAATGAAATATTTTCCCCGGGTCTAAAGCGGCCGCCTTTTTAGTTTGTCCTCAAAGCCACTTCAAAGAGTTTCAAAGGGCCGCTTCGGTAAAATGCGAAGGGCACGAGTCCTTTTGTTTAGGCACGCGGCGCCTCCAGGATGCTGCTTAACAACTGATAGTTCATGAATGAAAAGCACCTGGAGTCTCCTGTCATTTATAACTGACGTCAACCGGTGTCACCCGGTGGCGATGACTAAATCAAGAAAAATGACCGAGGCCTCCTAACGTTCTGTGGAACAAGTATATCGGATGAACAAAGGGAAAATGCCGTCAGCATTTTGCTACCTGAGTTGTCGGGATTCTTTTGATGACTCTCAGGCCGAGCTAGAAGAATTTCTTTTGTTAACGGAGAGGTTGAAATGCAATACTCTACATGTTGTTCTACTGAATGTTTTGTTATGGAAAAATTTTGTACTTACAATTGAATTGTACTATTTTCTTTCATTTCATGTTTCTTATAAACTTTATTTTCTTTCAGATTTTGAATCTGAAACACTTGCTTGAGCTACATAATTTGCTGATATCACTTTTTAAAAACTGTTTAAAAATGTTTCAGTAAACACTATAAAACATGCAAAAATTATCATTGTAGAGAGAACGACGTTTGATATAAAATTTTTTTTTTGTCTTTCATGAAAATTTTACTATTCTTTGTCTATCAAGAAATTTTACCCAAATATAACTAACAATTAACAATTTACTGATAATTATATCTATTAAATTTAGTGATAATTTAACTAACAATTAACAATTTGCTGATATCACTTTTACATCATTTTAAAGTCTTAAAATGTTACACTAAGCACTACAAAACATACAAAAATGACCATTGTAGAAATAATGACATTTGATAGAAAAAAAAAATTGTCTTTCATGAAAATTTAACTACTCCTTCTCTATCAAGAAATTTTACCAAAATGTAACCAACAATTTACTGATAAATATATCTATTATTTTTACTGATAATATAACTAATAATTAACAATTTACTGACATCACTTTTTCATCAGTTTTAAACAGTTTAAAAATGTTACAGGAAACACCACAAAATATATAAAAATGACCATTGTAGAGAGAATGACGTTTGGTAGAAAAACAAATTTTTGTTTTTCATGAAAATTTTATTACTCCTTCTCTATCAAGAAATTTTACAAAAATATAACTAATAATTTACTGAAAATTTTATCTATTATATTTGATGATAATACAACTAACAATAAACAATTTACTGATATCACCTTTTCATCATTTTTAAACAGTTTAAAAAATGTTACAGTAAACTCTATAAAGCATAGGGTTGGTGTCCCAAATATCGCCCTGTGCCTAACATCACCTACTCGTGTTTCTAAAGTATGATTCGCGCACATGCATGAGAAAATGCAGTAACTTCTTAGTTCTGGGTTTGTACTAACAGCGGCGATAGCGACAACTCTCTTATCACTGATAACAGAAACTATATGGTGTCTGAAGCTGTTTTGGCTGTTGTCTTCGTAAACTTTGGCTCCAAAGAATCAGAATCCAGGGAATGACCAGGTAGGGGCATCCAAATTCTAATTTTACTTATACCATTTGAAAGTGCATTAAACTGAGACTTTGCTAGCGACGCCTTATAAAGGTGCTCCTAATTTCGCCTGGTAGGCGGTAGGAGGAACAGAGGTAGACGATATTAGGAACCGCTCTGGCATTCACTGGGAATTTTAATTTTTCCAATTTAACTACATAACTTAAACTGGCACTGGTTTTGGAGCTGGTTGATCTCAGGATACCAAAGGAAATAGTTCTTAGGGATGTTCTTTGAGTTTCCAGCCTAATCAGAAACTAAAAAGTGGATGAAATGTCGAAAAAAATTAGAGTAGGCGATATTTGGGACACCTACCCTATAAAAATGACCATTATAGAGAGAATGACGTTTGATAAAACAATTTTTTTTGTCCTTTAGAAAAATTTTATTACTCAAGAAATTTTACCAAAATACAACTATACGCCAAATAATGGGTAAAAATGGTGCTATGTCGACATAATCTCCTGTCCTAATATGTCTCCCTTTCCAGCCATGAATTTTTTTTGGAATAGCGAATGATGAACTTGCGAAGTTCTTCATAGACGAGATAAAAGGTTGGGAGAGGTAAACACAAAATCCAGTCGGTCACCCTATAAACAGAGTTGAAAATTATTTAATGAAAATGTGTAAAAGCCTAATTCTAAATTTACATCAAAATAGGAAAACCTACAACATCTGTCAACCGATTAGTCTAGCCGAATTCTAATTTTACATCAAAATAAGAAAAACTACAATATCTGTCAACCGATTAGCCTTCCGGTATTTGTTTATGAAGAGTTAATGCTAATTTCATTATTGTATCAACATGGTTTTTTTAAAATCAAATATTGACAAGGCGGAAGCCAATGTTCTTATCTTCGGATTAATGTTCAGGAAAAATAAAAACAGCGGCTGTAAATAATCATCTGGCACTTCACGACACGAAGAAAAGGTACTTTATTCACACATATAGACAGAAATCAAAACAGCATCGCAATACTGTTCTTAGCACGAAGCTAAACAGAACACAATCGTCTTATTTCGAATCCGAACTAATTCTACAGAAAAAGAAAACGTTACTAGGAGTTGTCATTCTATGAATACAAAAGTATCAAAATTACGATTACATTGGACTGACATCTAGGGGTGAAAGAATAAACTATAAGTACTTTCAAACAAATATAATTAACTAAAAAATTTATTTCATTCACGTAATTCATAATTTATTAATCAGAATGGGTTATTTCTACATTGACTTTATAATGTCATTTAAGTTGAGCATTTATTTTCTGTAAATTTAAATATTTCAAACTATTTGTAGTATTCATAATAAATTAATCGGAATTGAATATTCTTAATATTTTGAGAAGTAAATAATTCCTTCACAACAATGATTTTGATAACATTTTATGTAGTTTTACTGCCTTACAACATATTTGAACATTTTTTCTTTTCCTTATCTTAAAACAAAATAAGAGCACATTATCATGTTAGCGGTATTTTCTTACTAAAAATTGTTTGCAGTGACAAAAATGCCATCTCAAATATTATTGTGTCGTTTAAAAAAACTCCTGCCTCTGACTACAGATGGCAGCTACAGATGGCTTCTACAGATGTGAATTGAACCCCCATCTGATGTTATGACTTTATGATGAACAGAATGAAATAAAATTTAAATATCTACGGGTGGCAACTGAAAGATTGAAGGGTTTGAAAAAGTCTTAGCTTGTTCATTTTTAATCTTTTTTATTTTCTTTTCTTACGGGTTATAGAGTCCATTGGAGATTAAAATGGCTACGCAGAATGTCCAGTAACGACTAAAACTCATTGGAGTTTTCTATTCCACCGAAAGATCAATTATCGAAACACATAAAATATTCCAGAAACATTTTAATGGTTCCACCGCTGCGACAGTCGAGGATCTCTTACCGTAAGATCTCCGACTGATCCAGTTATTTCAAACCGGGCGATTAGGTTCCGAATCATGTTATCGCTAGGAGATACTCTGAGGTTAAAAGGTTTCAGGTATTTTCTCTGAGTATCAATAATTGATCTTTCGTTGGAAAAGAAAAACCCAATGAGTTTTACTCGTCATTTGATCTCCAAGGGATGCTCTATAACCTGAAAAAATAAGAAAATAAAAAAGATTTTAAATGAACAAGTTCTGACTTTTTTCAAATCTTTCATTTTTTTAGTGGACATCCTATATAACATGATAACCCTTGCCTTGATTTTACGGAATTTTCATACTCTTATTTCTATTCACTTAAGAAGCACCGTATTGTTACAAATATGGCGCTAAAATTATAATGAATATGGAAAGTTTTTTTTTTATTTTTCAACATTGGTTAAACTTGCATTTTTTTACTATGCAAATTTTCGTCCGAAAAGCACTAAAACGGTTGTGTTTTGGTTCCTAAGGCATCATAAACGTCGATTGACTGATATTGAATTTACCGTTTTTATAACATCTATAGAGAAATTTTTTTCTGCGACCCCCAGGGTATGGGATCATTTCAGCATCACCGTGAAACATGATGTTATGGAAAGAAATGCGTCCCTACTTGGGTATTTCATCCAAAGATTGACACCCAAGAGATACTGAGATCACATTTTAGCGTCGTGCTTAGAGGTTTTCAGCGGTGAAATAGGCTTTTTGTTTTAATGGACTATTTACTCGTCCGGGAGTGCTTTGTTTAGCTGGAGGATTTGCCCACCGGGGCAGCTCTTCGTTCCCAAACTGATGTACCAGTTGACGAAAGCAACGAAATTAACAAAACGTACTGGCTTAAAAAAAAAAGCCTTGATTTCCAACCACTAAGACGATTGGACACTCTAGGACGAGCTGTTGCAATCCGTCAACCTCCATCAGGAGCATTTAAAGGTCTAAAAACTGCTTTGGAGGAGGAGGCACTCAATGCCTGAAGTTTCTTTTTTATTAATACTTTAATTAATAAAGTCAAAATCAAGCTGTGATATTTGTAGGAACCCTGGAAATTAATAGGGTATGTCAACCCTGGGATTTCCTATTTGATTTCTGAAAATTTTAATACTCTTTTTAGTGATTTACTTTTCAGACTCTTTATCACTCATTTTATGAATATTCTAATATTGTTTTTATTTAAGTTTTACGTATTTGAAACTGATTTTTCATTATGAAATTATGTACTGAAGCTTTAGCATCAGGTCAAATTTCCTTATATTTCACGGAATAGTCTCTGAAAACCAACAATTTTTAATGAATGTATCGTAAATTTTGTAAAACCTATGTATCTACGTCCTCTGAATAGAAATTTTAATATTTGTTTTATTTACCATCTTTAATGAGAAGTTAATGTAACTCTCGTGCCCGGAGTTATCCTAGATTATTTATTGCATCTTTAAGGGCATCCTATCAGGCAATTTTCTCCCCTCGCTCAACGAGAGATTAAGTCTAGGGACTCCATAAAAATCCCTATCTACCTAAACAGAATCATACAAACTGCATCGAAGTTTACAATGGTAGATACCAGTTGACCTTTAACTCCTCTTCAGTGGGGTGTTTGAAACCAACGCCTCAAGACTAATCCCGTATTCCGGACACAAACCACAATCTCTCTCGCACCTAAGACCATTATCGGATCAGGGAGTGGAGGAGAAAACTTTTCTTTTACAAACAGGATAAACACACATGAACGCAGAATTGTGTATTTTGATTTTCTAGAAACACTTTTCAGCTAGTGGAGAGAAACGTGTCGAGGACGAGGTATCAGCTTCGCTTTTAATGATAGGCTCAGGTTGTTTTCATTCTTAATGATGGGAGAAAGTGTAGCTGACTCTCTGGAGTGGTATTTTGACATCCACGATTAGCTTCTTTATAGATGAGTAATTTTGAGTTATTTTCAGCCTTCGCTATTCTCGAATATATTGAAACTGTATCTTCGGGCAAAATACCCATTTTTCACTTTTATTTCTTGTTAACGCTATATCATTCTCTATAAGAACGGTTCCGTTTGAACTGCATCAGTCGTTTCAGTATTTCCAGTGATTTATAAAAATTATTTAACAGCTACAAAAGAAATTGGATTAAATATTAATTTAAGCAAAGAAATTGGATTAAATATTATCTAAATGAATCTTTCATTGTTTTCATTTCACACCAAACATCATGTAACAAAGAATGGTTCTGCTTAATAGACCTTAAAATTTGCTGATATAAAAAATATATTGCTAGATTATGTCTCCAACTGGGTTAGCCACTGTTCCAGAGTTATGAGCCATTTCAAATAAACCTTCTTAATTTAAAAAAAAGAAGGTTTATTTTAAGATTATTTAATTTAAAGCTTCAATTCATTCGCGTGATTCATAATTCAAGAATCGAAATTAATTATTTCTCTTATTTTTCACAAGCATATCATCACACTGCGTCAAGGAATGCTTTTTATTTACAACATTTAAAATAAAATTGGCCTATTTAAAAATTCGCATATTCTTTTTTCTCTGTGGCCACTCATGGGAATGTCATCTTCCAAATTCCATGTGGAATTTGGAATTATCCTATAAACTACATGGAATTATCCTATAAAATTACTTAATTATTGTTTCAAAAGTTTAACGGAACCTTTTTATTATCTTCGCACTGAATTATATTAATTGTTATTACGAACAAATTTGCATTATCTCGCATTCATCCTTTAGTAAAACATGAATTACATTATTCTGAAAGATAATACACTTTTGTACTTACTCTGCTTCGATATTAATATTCGCTTTTCCCATTGCAACAAGCATATACACGATCATATATATTTCTACCAACACGCACACACAATTTATGGCCGATACACAATGGTGAATGACATGAATGATATAATGAACAATGCAACGTTATTTATTTGATCAATGTTGTGTTTAGAAATTAGCCCTAGGGTTGATGCCAAACACAATCCCATAATTTTGAGGAAAGAGAGACAGGCCCAAAATTTTCATATAAACTATTCAGCCTATAGTTTTTCCATATTTTTAATCGAATAAAAATATGAAAAAATATGGATTAAAAATATGGAAATGAATAAAAATATGGATAAAAATATGTTTTTAAAAAAATTTGATTTAATTTTTTTAAAGTAATCTTTAATTTTTTTTTTTTTTTTTGGGGGGGGTGTTGCATATGTCTGATTTAGGAGTTATTTCTGTTGACATTCGAATAATCCTGTCATAAAGAAAAAAAAGTTGTAGTAGAGATTTCACTGATGGGAGAGAAAATTTTATTATAAACTATGTATAAAACAACTGAAAAACACTTTGTATAACAAAGTGTTTTTATCTGTGAAACAATTAATGCTATTCCCATTATCTGATATTTTTTCCCCGAGTGACACAATGGTTACCTAGTTTACAGCTAAGTTCAAAGTTTAAAATTTATAATAATGAAAATTACTTCACATACATACACACAACGATTTTATGTACATACATATATAAGAATATATCACAAACAAACAGAAAATCGGGATGGAATAGAAATCCAGTTAAAATATATGACGGAACGACTGCTTAAAAAATTAAGAGGGGAAACTTAGACATGACGTGAGTGTGCAAACTACGGAAACTTTTCAGACTTTATACGTTCACGAAATGTTTTCTGGCCCTTTTATTTACTAAACAGCTTGATTTATCGGTCTTTCATCAAATTCATAGATCAGATTTTTTCAGCTTAGGTCTCTGCTAAATATTTTGAGAAAATGGAAGTTATGAACTAATCTAGCATCTAAGGGACAGCAAGTAAAGTATTGTGTTTTCTTAAGCTTCGTAAATCTGTTAATGAACAAACTCGATAGAAACAGATCTCATAATGCGAGAGATTTGAATGATGTTACCTTAGTAATATCCATATACCCTAAATTAGTTCTGCTGCATACATTGTACAATTTCATAAGAGTTTGACAGCTCAGATGCTAACCCGCACATATTAAGGCGCCTATTAATGCTGTTCTGTACTAACCCTAATGGATTCTCTCACCTGAATGTTAACCTATGGAAAGAGTCCAAGGATTGCCGACCTGGATTGAAAGATTTTAAAAAATTGTACTCCGTAACAGAGAAAAAATTTTTACACCTTTGGGCATTTTTACGTTTTAAAAAAATGCACACAATATTTTAAAATTTAAATTATTCGGGGACAAAATCTGGTCTGGTGTGTTTTAAACGCTCATTAATTCCGTTGGTGGATAAAATTTGTGAAATGAATCCTGTTGCAAGGTGCAGAAAAGTTCAGGCTATCTGAAAATACCATTTGTATTGGATTATTAGCATTTATGTAGCTGTAAATAGTAGACAAATTGTCTCCATAGGTTACCATTTAAGTGAGTGAATCTAATAAGGTTAGTACATAGCAGACTTAATATCACAATGTTATTTATAGATTTAAGATAAGAAACCTTTAAAATTGGACTACCTACATTAACAAATTTGCTTTATAAACTACTCTTTGAATCCCGATTGATCTTAAAGCATGATCATACCTAAATATACGTAAGTATTGACCAGGCCAAAGAGATTATTAATAATGCATTCTTCTCACTCAGTTAGCTGCAAAGTTCACATCTCGTAAAATCAAAGAACGCCTGGCAATATGCCACAGTTTCACATTACTTGTACTCCTCGTGACCACCTCGGCTGGTTCTCTTACTTCATTTGTTTTGCATTCGTTTAAAAAGAAAAAAAAACATGTCGCCACATACGATGTTAGGCAAAGATTAGAGGACTTAAAAGCATGTAAAAGAAGCAATAGAAAATCATTCATGTGATTAAAATCTGGACTCTGGTGTACTTTCACAAAGTACTTGAAATAACCCAGACTGATTTTTGGAACTAAAATTTCAAATTAAAATTTGTTTTCTAAAGTAGGATCAAGAGGTTTTCGTGTAAAATAATTTTATAAACCAACAATGAGATATCTCTAGGTAACATACCTGCTGCTTTAACCGTTTTAAATATTTAAAAATAGTTATTTTACACGCAACTTCTTGAAACTGCTTGATTGATGATAATAATAGAAATGCCTCTCATACTTTATAATTGAATCGTCAGTTTGAAGAAGGGAACATACGCTAAAAAATTGAAATTCGTTTTTTGGGGCTAAAATGTTGTTTACATATAGACCCTCCTTGTAAGCTGTAAAGGGGAAAAAAACACATCCTGGTGAAATGGGGCCTCGTAATATTTATCAGTTTGAAAAAGGGAACATATCCCGGTTTTGTTTCCTTCTTCAAACTATTGATACCGTGCTTGACCAGACTGTCGCTGTTGTCGCGCTCTTTTACAGCTGGTATTTCCATCTGCTGTTCTGTTATTTCTTTAGCTTTTTGTTTGTATCTCATCACAGTTTTCTTTTTCTGTTTAATCAACGAAGGCTGCATTTACACGGTAATCCTCTTTCAAATGATCTGTGAAAACTATAGTAGTTTTAAAAACATGTTAGTTTGGTCTATCTAATATGATGTCATGTTTTTTTGTATTAGCCTAATGTATTGTGACTACTAGGATTTGTTTTCACGTGTTAAGGATAGTGCTGAAATGTCTTCATCCAGATCTGAAAGGGACATTGAAACTACTGGTGTAAAAAAGAAAGGGAATCGTGATCCAGAAAAATATAGTTATGAAGTGCAGAGAAATAAGACTTCGTGATGAAGAGTATATAAGTATTAGAACAGGTGACACAGTACCTGGTAAGTCAAATAATATTGCTGTTTGCTCTGCAACGAGAAAAATCCGACGAACGTATAGAATTTACAGACCGCAACAATACGTTGATTTGATTCAATACTCTAAGAAGAAAGGATTCAGTGTTTGTCAAATCTCCGCAGATAGTATACTAGCCTTCAAAAACTTGTGGCCTAAGTTCTACAAAAAAAAAAAACAGGAAAGTGCTTGGAAAAGTCCAGATTTTCCATTTCTAAATACAGACAGTTGGAATACTTCTTACGAAACGGTTATCTAACGGAATCTGAGTCCATTAATGGTTTGGTGAAACATACATTTTTGCTCATAAAGCCAAACATTGGAATACCTCGGATTCCAAAAGAAAAAGCTTATAATGAAAAAAATTTAATACAAGACAAGAAGATCCAGGATATTGGCAAGATAGTTACTCACATTCCACATGAGTACAAACCATTTTATGAAGAAGTTTTGATGAGACCAACTACTGCAACCATTGCATATTATGATGATGAAAGTGATGATTAGTAATGATTTTTATAATTTTTTTTACAAAATTTTACAAACATATACTATTTTTTTTAAAATAAAAATATTTCTCATTCTTTAATTATTGATTTTTATGCTTATTTTATAATCAGTTTGAAGAAGGGAACAAATCCATGGTTTTTAGTACCGTATAGTTTATTTAAGGACAGTTCAACTGACCTGTCCAAGGTACTGGAATAGCGGGTAAATGTAAGGAATCTTATATAAAAGTTTAGTGAAGAAAAAACAATAAATAAGAAAAGTATGAAGTTTTTTTTAAATTTCCCACAAAAACAGTTTTTGGATTTGTTCCCTTCTTCAAACTGCCGATTCAATTGTAAATCATTAAAATAAATTTTTCGTGTCAATATTTTATACAGCAGATTACTACAATCAGTACAGGAAAAGGTATAGATAGCTACTCTTACGAATTTATTTTAAGACTTTATTCAAATGCCTTTCACGCGAATATATTACCAAAGAAGTATTTAAAATATTTTTGGAAGACGTTATTTTTGTACTCATTTCTTGAGTAGAATAGGTCGCTTCATACTGAAATTTTTCCTCCTCTAATATAAAAGTTAGATTTGTTTTACACGAAAAAGAGGAATTAAAGTAATAAAAAGAAACCGGCGATTTAACAGCAAAAGGACTGAGTGTATAACAAATGCGGTTCTTACTTCCGGACGTGAAGAAAAAAGCGATCTAACCGCAATGAATAAATAATGAAGATAAGTCGCATTTTAGGTTTTTCAAGGGAAAGACGATAAGATTGCTAAGGGAAAATATTTGTCTCGGGATTTTCCTCTTTTTTCAGAAGCTTAGATTAAGTTTATAAATCTTGAGATTTCATATTTTTAAAATTTCTAGAATAATTGAAATAAATTAAGGTTATACCTTGAATATCTCAGATTTTCCTATAATTTAAGATTAGTGTTTCAACGAATACCAGGCATATGTGTCTATGAAATTTTGCTTCTTTAAGCATAATTAAGTGCTTATTTGGTGGAACACGTTGAGAGCATTTTTATCAAATTAAAAAATTAAAATGCTATTTCTTTAAAATATTCTACTATCGAATTGTAAAGGAGAGAAATAACCAAACATATAATCTTGAAAAATATGTCTCACGAGTGTTAGAAGTGCGTAAACATGCACGCAAATAGGTATAAAAATACAGGGTGCCCGTGCTGAAGGTATCCAAAAGTTATGACTTATTTTTACGGAACTATCCTTTAGAATTTAAAAATATTTATTTAAATAGAAAGAACATCTCACCAAGTTTTAATATCAATCATAGATTTCGATCATAGTATCATAGATTTCGATGTGTACACCTTTTGTTGCATTTTAACGTCTAAATGATAATACAGTTCTCTCCAAGTGTTTCGTAGCATATCAGGAGTCATTAGACTTTTTTGCTTGGGGATTCATTAAATCCGTTGTGTATAAACAAAAAATTGAAACTGTGGATGCGTTGAAGAAGCGTATCATTCAAGCAATTCGTGTAATAACTCCTGATATGCTACGAAACACTTGGGGAGAACTGGATTACCATTTAGCCTTTAGTCGTGCTACAAAAGGTGCACACATCGAAATCTATGATTGATATTAAAACTTAGTGAGATGTCTTAAGCAAATATGTTGCAATATGTTGCATATTTTAAGCAAATGTGCTGATTTACAACTAAATTGTTGAGAATAGATTTATGAATATAGATATTATAATACAGAAATTTATCCATTTTCGCAAACTTTTGGTTAATCTATATATACGTATATATAAAGCCAAATAATTAAATAATTTTTTTAAAAATTCTAATGGGTAGTTCTCTTGGATACTTTTAGCCCATACTTTTAGCCCAGTATTTATGAGTATAGTAAAAAATATAAATCAACATGGCAAAGAAATTAAGATGGAACCAACAATGAAATATCGTAATAGTGATGTTTCTTTCTCATTAGCAAAAGATATGTTTCTGATTGTCTGATCTTTACATAGATAAATTTCAACGCAATGCACAGTCGGCAAAAAATAATCAAATTATTAGAAATAAACGAGTAAATTTTAAGGAACAGCCCTCGTGTATAATCACAGTTTAAGGCCAAGTTTGCATTACATCCGTCAGCGTTAGAGTTGTTCACATTGAACATTTTTAAACCAACAACAGACCTCCAGGCGACTAACCACGCAATTATTAAGGCCTGAGATTGGTTAAAATTATTCCGATGCGAGTAAAATTGGCGCTGACTGTCGCTATGTGAAAGAGGCTTTAAGCTGCAAGGAAGCCCGAGGGGGTGAAGTTAAGTGTGATAAGGGTTCGATATTTTCCAAATTTACCGGAATACTTGAAAACTAGGCTAAATCTACTCTTCGTACTGGTATCATAGACTGCGAGGTATTCAACAGGTGCAAATACGGCTTGGATATAGATAAATGCAAAAACAGCAGAACAAAAATTACTTAAGTAAACACAAATAAAACTTTAAAATGAAATAATAATTATATACACATTAAAATACTAATTAAACATATTATTAAATAAATTAGATATTATGGTATAGTTCTAGTCTATAAAACTAAAGTTCCAAATGACACGAATCATTTACTTATTGGGATAATTATTAGTGAACCTCTTTTCGTGTAAACTTTTTATGTCTTTATCTGAAAATATTCAATTTAAGCAAATATGTTGATTTACAACTAAATTGTTGAGAATAGATTTATGAATACAGATATTATAATACAGAAATTTATCCGTTTTCGCAAACTTTTGGTTAATCTATATATATATAAAGCCAAATACCACTCTTTCAGTGATTGATCACTGTGTCCCTGGTACCATTAGGTCTATAGGAAGGTAAAATTTTGTAGGGTGGTTTCTGTTTGGATCTAGGTGCTCGCTAAGAAATCTTTTTTAAAAATTCGAAATTTAAGGGTATTAAAAAGGGCTTAACTTCCCTACCTAAAAATTTAAATCACCTTGTTAACATTGGATTTTAACCGGAAGTATAACTCATGAAACATTTACATACCGAGTTTCAATAAAATCGACCCAAAACAGACGAAGTGAAAATATTTTGAAAATTAAATTTTTTTCCAAATGTGTTCCAATGTATTAAGTTTTTTCGTTTTAAATCTATAAAAGCCAAATACCCTTCACTCACTGACTGGCCACTGAATCTCTGGAACTATCAGGCCTAGGATGTTGAAATTTTTCGTCGGGGTTCTTCTTATGCCCTTTGTGCTTACTAAGATTTTTGATAAAAAATATCCAACCTCCAAAGGGGTTAAAATAGTGGCTTAAACTTTCAAAATAATACCCCCTTAAATCTATTTAATGCTAGATGAAGGTAGTTCAATTACATGGTGAATTCCTC
Source organism: Dolomedes plantarius (assembly GCA_907164885.2). Taxonomy (NCBI): domain Eukaryota; kingdom Metazoa; phylum Arthropoda; class Arachnida; order Araneae; family Dolomedidae; genus Dolomedes; species Dolomedes plantarius. Next base: position 156,663,727 of record OU015493.1, on the reverse strand, counting down.
TGAGTAATGGTAAAACTTTACTACTAAATTTAATTTAAACGAAATTAACCATATTAAGTAGCGGATAGTAGTAATGTATTTCGTCACGAAGCACGGGTATTCTGCTAGTTTCCTATAAAAGGATATGATAATTGATCATCAGAAATAAAATAAACTTTAGAAGAGACAGATTTAAGAGGAAATTACCTTAAAAAATATAATACATCAACGATAGCGCATACATCAACGACAGGTGCTCGCTAAGAAATCTTTTTTAAAAATTTGAAATTTAAGGGTGTTAAAAGGGGCTTAACTTCCCTTACCCAAAAATTAAAATCACGTAGTTAACATTGGATTTTACCCGGAAGTATGACTCATGAAACATTTACATACCGAGTTTTAATAAAATCGGCCCAAAACAGACGAAGTGAAAATATTTTGCAAATTAAATTTTTTTCCAAATGTGTTCCAATGCATTAAGCTTTTTCTTTTTAAATCTATAAAAGCCAAATACCCTTCACTTAAGATCTAAGTGGATTTAAGTGGACAAGACAGTGGATTAAGACAGATTTAAGTGGAAATTACCTTAAAAATATAATACATCAACTATAGCGCATAATAAACAAAGACTCATCGTAATAAGAGACGTTCAGCAAAGTCATGTAAACTGAGGGAGTATGGTAGAGGAGCTCTGGTAAGATATGCTCAGTTATTATGATATTCTCTGTCATCTCCTATGTCGCTGGCAGTGCCATACTCTTAGTACCAGAACCATCTATGGAGAGTTGAATAGCTTGTTTTTAATTATAGAAAAGCTGTGTCTCACTACCGTGTGTGTAGGAAGATGTTTAATTTGTAGCATCTAATAACACAGTTTCACAGAATGTTGTCAAATTAAGATTGTTTCTTTACACTTACCCAGTTTTGCGGAATCTCAGTCATGTTTATGAAGATTTTATTTGAGTACGTTATGAGGTATGTCTTATTCTACACGAATAATAAATTTTGTTGTTTACCACCACTTTCTGTGCAATTATTGCCTTTCCAAAACCGACTGATGATCGTGTCTCTCCAATCTGAATTGAGCCCCACTTTTAAAATTGGGTGGGACTAGTTCCTTGAAAATGAGACTGAACTGATCCACAACTTAAAGTCCCGATATCAATCCAATTTTAAATCTCTAGAAGGATTTGGATGGATGGATTCGTAAATGAGCAGTATGATCTTCTTCAATCTCATAATGACAGCAACTTTGAGGGGCGATTTATAGGTAATTTCTTTTGAAGTCTTTCGAAAATTTTGTTGGCAGTATGCCTTTAAAGGCATGCCTCGACGCTTTTCAGAAGAGGAATGAGTTGATCCTTTGGAGACCATGTAAGAAAGAATATTGTGCGGGTTCACGCCTGTTAAGTGATATTTAGATTTACCATAATGGTAGATTAAGGTAAATCTAATTCTATAATTTTAGAGTGTATTTAAACTTGAGACAGTATGCTTTTTTTATTCCCGTTGACATAAATGTACACTGTACAACTTTTCAGTAGTACGAAAACGCTTATTACTCTCATCTGAACTAGTATAAAAGAGTGAAGCCTTAGAAAGGTCATTTAGTCATGTTCTCAGACAGAAATTCATAGAATTTTCTTACAAAACTTAGGAAGTGTTCCGAACAACTTTATCACTCACTGTGAAATAGTTTTGAGCTTCTATTAAAGTTCAAACTTAAATATTTATGTTATAACTAACCCAGAACTAAACATCTCAACTTCCACTTCAAAATTCTTATAATTATTCCTTCAAAAATTAAGAAGGTCGCATTTTCGCCGTAATTACAAAACGGTCCATTTAATGAATATTTAAGATGCTTGCCTACTCTACGAGAACCAATTTCATCCGCGGATTTAGATCGAATGCAAAAGTTAATGAGGATATTATAAATATTACGACAGAAAATATTCTAGGCTAATTGCTCATCGTTGTCTACTTAATATTTGTTATGTGTCTTTATCTGATACATGTAGTTTAATTACTAAACTATGATGGAATTTTTCACAGAGATTTTAATTTAAATTAAAGCTTTTCATGAGAACTTTGAAAATCGAAAGAAAAAATGTATAAAACGTTAGGGCATAATAGACCGTTAGTTTTCAATCATATAACTTGTTAAGAATCTCCCCTATATGCTGTAAAATATTTTACATTGTGCTTACAATAAATTGTGTGTTATGAGATATATCACTAACACCAAGTTTTAACTACATACTAAAGTTAAAAATTGTTTAATTCCAACATAAAGCAAATCTATACTGAACCTAACTAAGGGCATGTTCACATAGGAGTCCGGTAGCGGAAGTGTAAAAGGAAACATGGCGCTGAGATGGAAATAAACCAATCATAGGTCTTAAAAATTTCGCTGATAATCGTTTGGAGGTTTGTCGTTGGTTAAATATATTTCAATACTTTAACGCTTCCGATACTGGACTCCTTTGTGAACAGGCCTTAAGAGCTGTTACGGTAGGTACAAACTAGAATATACTGCTACTTTACTTGAGAGTTCAAGAGTAAATATCAAATGCAACACTATAAGTGAAATTACACGCCATTCAAAAATAGGAGTCTCAGCAGCATAATAATTTTTACTCAGATATCACCCACACCTCGGACAACTTCCGATAGCTGATTTCAGTGGCAATAATTTGTACACCTATATCTTTGAGCTGCATTTAATCAATTTATCAAGAGCTCATTGACGGCTTTCTGCATATTACACAATTTCAACTGAAGGACTGCTACTTTGCGAGTAAGGAATACTCTAGCCCCTCTTTATATCCTTATATGAGCCGATTACTTTCCAGATCGATTGAGTTCATAAAACAAAAAGGGGAGAAAAATGATAAAATAACGTACAACATTTAATAAAAATTCCCTTTAAAGTATAAAACAAATATACATTCTAGAATGTATTATTGTAGATGTAGCTTTTATTTACGACGTATAAAATCTATAAGATAGAATATCCTTGGAGTAATCGTTATTATTTTCACAATTTATGTGTGACAAAGAGAGTTAATCGATTTGACAAATGAAAATAAGTTTTCTTTTCTCTCAATGCAGAAGACGACTTCTTGGACGGTTTCTTATCCTTACCGTGGTTTTGCTGGCTATTTGTCTGGGAGCACCGTATAGGTGGACCAGCATTACACCATAAGCCGATCCCGTAACTGTGAACCGAGTCAAGTGCCGAGACCGGAACACTTGACCTCGCAACTCCTGAAGTAAATTTGAGAACATGGAGGACATTGCAGCCCCAACATATTTTACGTGATCCGACCACCATTAGTGAACACGGCGGTGGATTTGTCAGCGACCGGCATCGAACCAGAGATCACTGTCTCACTGCCTTTGCCAACTAGGCCACCGCACCCACTAGTGAAAATAAGTAATAATATCAAATTCAGTCTTCATATTATTTTTTTACTACAGAAAAAAAATTGAAATAATTGTTTAGCAATTCACAAGTACTTATTTCTGCGGTACTTAGACTGTAACGGACTCATTTATTTTACTTTTTTGTGATGAAACAGCACTAAACAATTTACCGTTATCATCAAGCACTTGCTCCTGAGTTTGAATTGCATCATTGCAACGATTTATATTACAGTATAGAGTAAATTGGATTGGCTTCTGAAATAAATTATTTATTATTCAATGTCCAAACAAATTTTGTCATTAAGTCATGTTAATCCTCACTATTAGAGAAATTTATAATGAATAAAAAAAATTAGGAGTCAATCAAGTGCTTTGACACTGAAATTTAAAAAAGTTCAAAATGCGAAGTTAATCGATTTGGCTTGTGAGTGGCTCATATATGACTGAGTTAAAGTTTAGGCCCTATTTTCTAATTTTCGTATGGAGGATTGCTTCTTCTGACTTCCCATTTCTAATGTCATTTTCCCAGCCTCTACGGTTACGTAGAAGCGAAAATAGGAATATGAATTTAAAGAAAGATTGCGCAGTGACAGGAAACAATAATGTAGTTCCATAATCGTTAATGTTAGCTTACTAAAAATTACCATTAAGTTTCATCAGGATCATAATTACATTCGGGACCCGGCTGGGTTGGATTGCCGTCGGGATGATTAGTTTTATTATTGAAGGGCCGTATAACCTTCGGGTGTGGACGGCGGCGATATTACTTATATTACAAATTCATGAATTCATCTTGGTCATCAGAAATATCCTCGATTATCGAGGATACATCGGACTCTAGGCAAAGATCCGAACACACGACGTTATTCACAACAACAGGACGTCAGTCAAATCAAATCAGAGGAAGAAAAACGGGGAAGGAGCCAAAGGAAAATTGCATTATTGATAAAAGTTATATGACAGTTACTTTCGAAGCCTTTTTTATATATCTGTTTTTTTCTGTGCAAAAGGTGTTAAGTTCAAAATGGGCTAAAATGAGTTATCAAACCAGGCATGCTTGAAAAATCAAGCGCTACTGCAGGGTACATAAAGCTAAGTCCAATTCCAACCCTAAATATTTTTATTAATCAGAGTAAATTTGTGATATGTGAAACAAAACACAAACATGTTAGTGTTAATGGGGCTATGTCCCTATCAAGCACTTAACACTCTTTACTCAACAAAAATAAAATTAGAAAAATTTACTCTAAAAAAATTAAAAATTAAACTTAAAAAAAACTGACTTTACAAAAGCCGTTTTTTTTTCAAACCCGTTTTTCTCAAAACTTCGATTTTGGACTTGACACTCTTTACACTGCAAACACAGATATAAAATTGAATAAATATTATTCTTACTTCTTTGAGCATTATTTCTGTAGATATAACCGTTGCTCACTGGTTTTTATCTCTATAACAGATTTAACACTTCTAAACTCCCGAGATAATAATAAATTCAGTAAAAAAATATTAGTTACTATCTTCATACCTTTCAGCATTCTTGAGTGTCTTCCAGAAAATTTTATTTATCCCTAATGAATGCGTAGCCAATGCTTTACTCGTATAACATTTCTGGAGCATGTTGCGTGAGTAACACAGTTTTGCAAGGGATTTGTTGGTAGTAGCCGAGTTTTCATCAGTTGACCAATTGATGAAAACTCAGCTATGAGTTTTCATCAGTTGGTCATGAAACTGATGAAAACTCATAGTATGAGTATGAGTATTTAGTAGTAAATTGAATGCTTAATCGGGCTTTATTTGTGCAAGTTTAAGCTACATTACTCGCTAGACTTTAAGTTTCGAATAAGAGTTTTATTTTTGTTTCTTCCACGTTGATTCAGTTTCAGCTAAATCTGATGCTTTTATATTGAAATTCACAATCACGTCGCACTGTAAATACTTTCAGTCATAAACCTTAACAATGTGGAAAAAAAGAACGATTGCAAGGAAAGGAAACTACTGACATGGAGGATTTTTATGGTTCTTCATCAGTGCAAAAAATCAAAATGATGCAAATAGCACAAGTAAAAATATGGCATGATAAAAATTTCGGTTATCAACAAACCTTATAAGGTTCCTCTCTCACTTTGATACTGATAGGATTCACCGTTTATGATAACAAATTAGCTATCCTTTTATAAAAAAGGAGGAAAGTATAAATGGCTGAGTTTGCCCATAGACATTTATAGTTTCATTAAAATTACTCTTGAGATTTTATTTTAGTAGAAAATGAACCAGAATTAATTAACTTGAGTTCCTGTTCTTAATCAAGGTTTTCCCATAAATGTGCCTTATCCAGTTTCAGAACGGTAACTTAATTTATCCACGACGTATTGATACTAGTTAATCCTTGAATACCTAAAATATTTGTCTTTCTGACTTGAAAATACGTTTTCCAAATTTCTTAAAAAATTTAATTTCAATATTATCTTTTTCTCCTTTAGTAAATTTAAATTCTTCCCTTTAAAGACTTAATAGGTACCACCAAATGCAGGGGTGTTTATATAAAATCGGTTACTTGTATGAGTTACCTGATAATGACAAAACTAAACAAGCTTCAAGGCATTCATTGAAAGATCTTGATCTTTAGATTAGACACATGAAACATCACATTGTATTCACCCAGGATCTCTGGAAAACATCTACTGAGCTTGTGCCATTGATTAAAAAATAATTTTACATTAAATAATATTTCTTTTTCAGACGACAACAGGCAGTAATAAAATGAAATAAACTCTATTTTTCGTTAAAACTTATTGAGGAACTGTCAAAAGTAAAATTACCTTAAAATATATTTAGAAATGGTCCCAATACCCTCCCAAGCTTTATCACTTTTGAAGACGACATCTCAACAAATCTCTGACTATCTGTGAGTTTTATTTTTATTCCCGGATAATCATTAAATAGTATTTTTTAATCAGACATTATCAAAAAAACAACTGCAAAACCAAGAATAAGTCAAATGGAAGTGAGTAGACACTACAGCCTTTAAAGTTACTACAATCTGTTCAAGCATTGTTTCAATTATAACGAATTATGTTTTCTCCGGTTTTTATTCATAAGGTTCTTCCACGTTTAGTTCTATTATTTAGTGTTATTATGCATAGAATAGCTGACAAAAAAAAGCCCTTAGCTTTAATATCATGTTGAGTGTATGTTGTGCTTTTAAAAGGTATCCGTCACATTCAGAGGCGATTTTTCCAAATTTTTGAATTTTGCCTTTTATTTACTTTTTATAAGTTAAAACCTGGAAAAATGTATTAAAATTTAGCTGTTACAATAAAATAATTTTTTCAGGGGTAAAACTGGAAAAAAATGGGGGAAAAATTTGCCATTTCCGCAAAAAATGACAACTCAAAAGCAAATAAACGTATTACCGTTTTATAAATTGGAGAGTGAAGATAACTTTCTCTCGGGAATAGAGTTTTCTCGGGAATATACTCTGTTTATCTCAGAGACTGTAACAGTTAAAATATTGATATACAGAAAAATCATATAAAATTCATTGTCACTTGCAATTCATACCTATGTAAAGAACAACAACAACAAAAAACCTAACTTATCTGCAATCATGAGCATAGTCTATTTTCTTTATAAATATTTATAGATAAAGTATGAGAAATTGTAAGGCATTTCGGCGTAACTTTTTGCCATAGGAAGTTTTGCGTAGAGAAAAACGTTGAAAAATTTAATTTTGAGAAAACGCTAAAAATAACTTTATAACAAATTTCTTACTTAAAAAAGAATTATTTTCATACTAAACTCCACCATATTTATAAATTCATACAGAATTAGAACGGTACAAGATTCGGCTTTAATGTTTTCGCAAAATAAAAAATCGATATTTTAACAGAAAATGTCGTTTTAAAGGTGTTCAGATACCTTAAAGGATATATATTTATTTACGAGTCAAGATTTAATTACATTAAAAAATTTACTTTTTAAGTTATAGTGCAGAAAGAATTGGACATCAATATATTTTCAAATTAATTCATGCTCAATCTATATCAATTTTAAAAGTATCCTCCATACCACACGTGTTTTTACATTCTTAAAAGAACTATTTACTGAGGAAACAATAGCATTTTACTAGCTTTAAAGTACTGTATTCTGGCATGAATAAAAATTTAGTGTTCTGTAGAATTTGAAAATTGAGCCACTTTCTGTTTTTCCCATGGTAAGAAGATGTTTTTTGTTGCATTATATTTTAGAAGTAGCTCAGGTGTTTTTCAAAGTATAAATAAATAAATATTCTATTCCATGGCAAATAAAAGTAAGTTGTAATGTTCTGGGTTGAGAGTTTATCTAGCATAAAATAGTTAAAAGCAATTATCTTCTTAAAGGAGATATCATGTTAAACCAAGTAAATTTAAGTTAATAATCTAAATATACCATATCTTGTTTCTCTTACAGCTTCGAAATATTTGCGTCAATGTTTTTAATATCTAAGGTAGTAATTTCTTTCAATAATTCAATGCAAATAAATATCATCATGAGTAAGTAACTCAGCTGTAAACAACAGTGATATAAATACCCATATGTTTTAAGCTAAAATTTTAACCTTAACAACTGTGAATATTTAACTATTTAAAATATTAATGAGCTAAACAATCAACGTCTACTATAAGGTTAGATTAAGTTGTATTAGTCAGAAACAGAGCTGAATTTGGTGTTAATACTAAATATAGAAATTTTTTTTTGTGATGCTAAGGGATTTGTAAAAACAATTCTATAATCTTTCTTCATCCTCTGCTTTCACTGCAGGTGAATGCCCAGAATCTCAATGATTGTTTCACCCAAGTACTAAAGAATAATTAATTAAAGAATAATTAATGAAGTCAGCATAAATAAACGTTAAATTGGAAAAAATATCTACAAGTCTACTATGTGTTGCTGACAATGGCTTCTTACAATGCATAATTTAATGTTTACGCTCTAAATGAGAATGCGTCTTATCGTCTTAACGAAGCAATAAACTCAATTTTATATCAGCTTAATATAAATCTCTTAACAAAACTACAGGTCACGTTCTAGGATTTAAGTTACCGAACCTATCAAATTCACTTCTTTGCAGCCTGATCTTATAGTAGAGAATTAAACGTTTTTTCTTCTTTTCCGCTGTTATCACCAGCAGATCGTCTTTGCTTTCGCAGTCTAGTGAATTTGCTTTTCCGTTAGAAGGTTTTTATTTTTATTCGGGTGGGGTATGATAGGAAGTATTTGTAAATTGTTCTGGCGAAAACTAGGAAAATAGACTAAAAATAAATGGTTAAAAAATAAAAAAAAATGGAAATATCCCAAAAGTTTTGAAACACAGGCAATATGTATTTTTGGAGGGGGAATTAATGATGGTAGGTAGGTGAGTAGGTTTCAGTTTATTGGTACAAGGTACCAACAAGGACATATTGTGTCAGACACATTGAAACCAAAAGCCTGTGTGCAAATATCTATTTTAAAAAGTAGAAAACTATAGTATTCACTAAAAAAAAGAATAAAAAAGGAAGTTAAAACCCAACGGTTACACAATAGGAAATTTCTTCCATCGTAGACAAAACAAACACGGTAAAAGACTAACCATGTAAAACAGAATAAAAGACTTAAATATCATACTAAAAACAATACAACGCAGGGAGACTGAAGAGTACTTTAAAAGAATTGTGTAGCTAGCGTTTAAGTAAGAGAGTTAATCAAGAAATGATTTTGCCAATTCCATGAAACATTTTAACAAACTTTAAAAACCTTAATGCTCAGGAAAATGTAAAATTTACTCTTTAAAGTTCACTTAAAAAATCTTTGAAAATCATATTTTTTAGAAACAAGCATTTCAACTTTCTAGACCATAGAAGAGTTAAAGTTATTTAATTTTTTCCTCTTGTTGAAGTCATTTTCAGTCAACTTGCGACAAGAAAATTTATTTACTGACAAACAATCGTGTTGTAGAGAAGTTTAAATTTAAATATCATTGATTTATTAACATTATGTTCATATAGAGTACAGAGAATTATTAGCATGTGCATTGTCGATCACAGAGAATGAAGCGTTATTTACTTTGCACATTGAAATTTTTATATGATATTACATGTAACATTTTAAAACTCAAGGATTGCAATATTGCATATCGAGATCAACTTTTCTCGAGCACTGTAACACACACTTTTCGAAATTTTAGCAGAAACATTTGTTTTAACTTGTAAGCGTGTATCTACAAGAGTCAGTGTAAAAAAATTGCACTAATTTATCTGAATTTTTTTTTTCACTTACTATTGATCTATAAATGCTATAAAATTAAGCTATAAAATTACCATTGGCGTTAGTGCCAAAGTACATTGGCGTTAGTGTAAAATTTAAGCTTCATAGAGCAAGAGATATGAATCAACTAATCTCATTTCAAAATAGGAAATCTTCGGTGAATGAATTACATAGTAAATGCATATAAACACCCACAGTTAGAAATCCTGAAAAATTCTCTAAAATTCAAAAATGGATAGTAATATAAGCTATGCACAGAAATGACTTCAGCTTTTCTAACAGTATCAACATATTAGAACGACGTATCAAGTGGTTCAAAATTATAAAAATTTCGCGATATATAACATCTTAGAAAAACTTGGAATCTTGTAAGACAGTATTTAATATTAAATACGGTCTCAAAGGATACAAAAAAAAAATGCACTGTAAGCGGTTTCCAAATCTTTTAACGAGAACAATTTTGTCTTCAAAGAAGGAAATATTTGCAAAAGAGCTAGAGACATTTTGTGGATTACCATTAGTATTTTTAAGGATATAATAACCGTGATGAAACATGGGTAGCATTATGATCTATCCACTAGACCCAATCACCGGAATGAGCCCATTAATCATAATCTGTCAAGAAAGAAAAACACTTTCCAAGACAAGATCATTATCACTCTTTTCCAGGATAAAATTAGGTTGAAATTTATTGATCTTTAGAAAAAATGCTTCTATCAATAGAAAAAGACACTGTCTATCAATGGAGAAGCAATTACATCTCAAAGACCTGATTTAAAAGACCCCTAAATCAATTTTCCCCAGGCTCCTGCTTTACAGCACATATCCCACATGACAGTTTCCAAAATTATTCTCTCCAGGTGGAATTTGATGAAATATCTGGCATATTGCTCTAACTTTTACTTTCGATTGGAACTTAATTTTAGAGGTGAGAGTTTAGCTAAAACGCAAGGATACCGCATTAACCGGTGTTTTTTGGAGTTCGAATAATCTTTGAGAGGAGGGAGTTGAAGAATTTACAGGAAATAACGTATGGATATGCCTGAATATTATGTATAAAATATTAGCATTTTGACTATCAATAAAGGAATTTACGGAGCAATGAGCATTACATTTTGACTCATTCTTGTGTATTTGTATATGCGTGTTTGTAACATATAAAACATAAAGGCCATTCAGTTTCTCTCAAATATTTTGTTTTGGTTTGGTACTAAATGTGCACGGGGTTACTTTGTTCAAAGTGTTGCGGGAAACTTTGGAGTCACAATATAAGAAATACAATTTTTTACTTAGACAGAGAGACCTAGGAGTATTACTATACGAATAATATTTTTAAAATATAGAAGTCTTTAAGTATGTTTTTTAAATTAAAACTAGTAATACAAAATGCTACATATAACTGAAGGTGTTATTTGTATAGTGGTCCAACTCCATTCTTGCTCATTTTAAAATATAGAGCCTTAAGTCTAATGAGTACTGAGATATGACTTTTGAAGTCTAATTTGTAATGCCCTCTGTTGAGAGCAGAAATAAGCAGGAGACGTATCACTTTGAAAATAAGATAGAAAGGACTTGTATGAACAAGAAAGTGAGGCTAACTCACTAAAGTGGAATTGGACCACTATTCAAATAAGGCCTTCAACTGAATGTAAATTAATTTTCATTATTATTTGAAAGATTTTTTAAAAACTTAGTATACAGCATCAGTAATTTCAAGAAACAAGTTTTTCATAGACCAAAATATGGAAAAACACTCTAAGATTTATCCATCATAAATTGCTAGTTTAATGTAAACATATACACAACGATAAAGAACAGCTCAAACATATATGCTAAATTCAAATTTAAAATTCAGGACGACAAAAAAGAGACATAAGTAGGAACAGCTTCCCCTAAACTTACACAAACATATGTTTATTGAAAATTTTTGTTCTTCACCGCCTGAAAAATGCATCTAGAACATATTTTCAAAACCACCCTTCATCGAAAGAGAAAAAATATGGCATGCAAATTCAAATCCATATATGAACCTAAATTTATAAATAGAAAAGTTATGGTTTCTAACTTTCTGTCTTTTCTCTAAGTTGTAGGAATTTATATGCTTTCAAATAGCAGAATATATTCGGAAATACCCGAGATTACCAGATTACGAAGAAAATAATAAATTCCCTTTTTTTATCGTTTATTTGTATTATAATTTTGTCTTTAAATGAAGTATGGGAAATGGAAGATTTAAATGAATTTTATACACATTTAAATCTGTAAAAAAATTATGAGGTGGAACAAAAATATATCTATGGTGCCCGGTATAAAAGGCTTAAGTCAAAAACAGTGATTTAAATATACAAAGTTATTGGCTTTTATACCAATCGCAGAACAATAATTTCGGCTTGAGTCTTTTGTATAAAGAAATGTACTTTTGTATACAAAATTGATAGACTTAAGCCTTTTATACAAGTCAAAAGATTTTTTTTACCAATACTAACAAATATCTAAAAATCTCTCTTTTTGACTTAAGTCCTTTATACCGGGCACCATAGATATTCGATAGATATTCCATTAAGTTCTCAGGTAAGAATTAAAAATCTTTCTTTCTCTTTCTCACTCTCTCTTTCCCTCTCTCTCTCTCTCTCTCTCTCACTCTCTCTCTATCTATATATATAAAACAGTTCCGTAACTGACTCATTCATTCATTCACTGACTGACTGACATACAACGCACAGACCAAACCGCTGGACCTAAAGAGCTGAAATTTTGCAGGGCGATTCTTCTAATAGTGTACGGGTGCACTAAGAAAGATTTTTCAAAAATTCTTCTTAGATTTTTTTAAATTAAATTTTTAAGCTGTTTTTTAAACTTTTTTTACGTTTGCATTTAAAATAATACATTGAGGGTTATAAAATTTATATACACGAGAAAGATCATAAAAATTCCTTCAAAATGAAATTTTTTTCGAATTTTTACCTCCATTTCCTGATTTTTGGTGAATTTTTAAAGATTAATTTTTAGAATTTAATTTATTAAATGCTGATCACGTGATTTCTTTTTCTGGTACTTTCAATAAATTTATCGTCACGTGCGTAACAACTAAATAGACAAAAAAAATATTTTTTTCTCTTTCTAATGCAGCAGACGATTGGATATTATCCCAAAAAAATGCATATCCCTTACCATTTTTTTATAAATATATATATATAGATAGATATATATTTTACATCAATTGTATACATTGATCATCGCATTTATTATAAATATATATATTTATTTTTTGGCATAAATTGCATACGTTGACCGTTGTATTTAATTTGAATGTATTCCGTAGCGAAGCGCGGGTTTTCAGCTAGTATATATATATATATATATCTATATATACAGTGGACGCTCGTTAATTCGAACTCGGTTAATTCGAACTTTCGGTTAATTCGAACTAATCCAAAGGCCCCAAAAAACTTGTATTGGAGTTAATGTTAAAAATATCTCATTAATTCGAACTAAATTTTTATCACTTCGGTTAATTCGAACTAAAAATTTGACAAAAAAAAATTCTTTTTCCTCGTTTAATGGAGAAAATACACACTGCATTTATTATTTTGTGTGTCAAAATTTCTTTTCTGTATAAAGAGGCACATGCCTGCATTCCTAGACTATTGCATGTCCGCTAAACGTTAGTAGCTATTGTCCTTCTTATTAGTGCTAAACGGAAAAAGAAATTTTCCTTTATTTGGATCGATTTTCTTAGAATTTCAGAAAAACTAGTCTTTACTACAGATTCTAGGGAGCTGCGTCAGTTATAACTACAGTGCAGACAAGTTAATGTGGACTAGTTTTTCTTCCTCATTGTGTGGTGTGAACGTGTAAAAATTCAGGATGTCTACACGTGGAAAGTACAAAACCCTAACTTTGGAATCAGAGGTAGAAATTTTAAAGAAAGTAGAGAATGGCGAATGTAAAACAAAGTTAGCAGCTTACTATGGAATTAAAAAAAATGCCTTGTCAACTAATTTGAAAAACAAGGAGTCAATTTTAGATTCATGGGAAAAATCAAAATTTGCTAGAGGAAGGAAACGCATGGGAAATGCGTCCCAAGAAGTTCTAGAAAAAGCTCTACTGCTATGGTTCCAGGATGTTAGATCTCGAAATTTTCCGATAAATGGACCCCTAGTGCTGACGAAGGCTGATGAATTGGGAAGTCGAATGGGTATTGAAGATTCTAAATGCATTGATGGATGGCTTTCTCGATTTAAGTCAAGGCACAATATTTTTTATCAAACTGTATGTGGCCAAAGCTCTGATGTAAACGAAGACGTATGCACTAATTTCGGTAGGAAACTCCCAGGGCTTTTCACTACTTACCTGCCGCAAGATATTTTTAATGCGGTCATAATGGACAAAGCCATAATGGACTCTATTAAAACTCTGAAAGCATTTATTCAGATGGAACCTTCCTCTGAAAATGAATTGAAATGTTTACTTCAAATCGAGAAGCTGGCTGAACAATGTAGGCATCATAAACAGAACCAAACATCCATTTTACAGTTTTTCCCCAAAGTGTAATTCATATTTTTAATAAAAATTTACTTTATACTGCATATCTTCTGCTTCATTTTATGATAAAGGTAAGTCTCTATTGCTTTTTAATATGTTTAACTTTAGATAACATAGTATAATATATTTTCTGGGGTTATACATACTAGGAGAGTTTCTTCTTCAGTGATACACGTTTAAAGTTATATATTTTCTCTTAACATCGGATAATTCGAACTTCGGATAATTCGAACTTTTTTCTGAGAACCTTTGAGTTCGAATTAACGAGCGTCCACTGTATATATATATATATATATATATATATATATATATATATATATATATATATATATATATATATATATATATATATATATATATATATATATATATATATATATATAACACAACAAACCTCTCATTAAAAAGGTGCTGTCTTAAAATCCAGTAAGATGTGCATTTTAATTTATGAATGAATAAATTTTTTTTTTCACAAATTAAAGAATACTTGCTTAGAAATTAACAAAACACTTTAAGGAAATAAATCGTAATTCAGAGTGACAATATGATTAATACAGTTACGTTTAGATCTGTGTTTAAAAAAAAAATTATAAAATTTGCGTAATCCCCCATTGGAAAACAGACTAAATTGTTTCAAAATTATACCTATGCTTGGATTATACAAAACGTTTACTTATTTTATGTCAGATTCTGTGTTTTATACGCGTATAAATAAATAAAGGACTCAAGGAAGTTGATGTAATAAATTCTCAGTAAAAGAAGACCTTTAATTTTCCACATTTAAATTGAAAGTTTAAATTACAACACGCCAAATTCTTTTCAAATTTATCCCATACCACAGCAAAATATTATTTGGAAAAGAAGAGGGAAAGACTTAAAGAAAATTAACTTGCAATATTAAAGTGTTCTAAGATTTTGTCTTTAAAATTAAACTACCAGAAAATACAGAAAACTTTGATTGTTTTACATAGTAAGCAAATTCATTATAAACAGTTTTAATAATTTATCTGAAAGTCATTAAACTTAATAATGCTTATACAGTTTATCTGTTTCTTATTTTGTTGAAGTTTTTTTACGAGAAACTCATTATGTTTAAACTCTAATAGAGCTCAATTACTTGTTTAAAGAAATAACAGTTTTATTCTTTTTTCAGTTCTAACTGCTAGTTAAGTATACAAGAAGTTAATAAATATTATGCGTGGTATTTATTTTTCACAACTGAAATGAATTTTCTATCCTTTTAAATTCTGTGATAATTTATGTAACTGGATACTAAGTTAATGTGAAAATAATATTGGATTTTAAACATGTATTCAAACTAAAGTTAATGAAAAAATAAAGCCTTACAAAGAAAGATTTAAAGTTACTTAAAATTAGTTATTTGTGTTTTAATGTAACATGTTATTAAAAATTTGGCATCCTACCTGCGGTTCTGAATACAGTTTTCGAAATGATTAACTGTCTATGACAAAACCTTCGCAATATGCAATTATCTGAATATTGGGAATAAGAATTGTAACCTCAAATAAGATGCATACATAATAAATATGCGGAAGATAAATGCGCATGGTAAATAACTAGTCACCAATTTCAATATTTTTTACTCATAATGTCCAATCACTTCATGACTTACCCTAAATATTAAAATAACTAGCCGGGCTTCGCCCGTCTAGCCGGTCGGTTTAGGGACCCGCTCCCTTCAGCAATCATTGTCAGAGAATGGAAACACTAAAATACAACGACTAAAGGTGTTTAAGTTTTGTGGTTACGCATCCCACGACCTGCAAACAGTCGCAGGCAGAAGAAAAATTCTTTTCCTTTCCCCCTCCCGGCGAGAAGTTCCCTTCCCTCCACCCCTCCGGTATGGGGGAAAAACTCTTTCTTCGAGACTTTCCCCTCCCGCATATGAAATGGTGTAAAGTACTCTATCATCTGTAGCACAAACTGTATCAACAGACTTATAAATAGGAGATGTGCCAAGCAAATGACCTAAAAGCTGCTTATTAATGAGTATAACGTTGTCGGTTTTTGGTGCAAGGATAGCTCTTTCACGTAACGAACTATGATCTTTAAAATGCTGAGAGAGGTTGGGAAACACTTCTTGTAACAAATCTTCATGATTTTCAATTAATTTTCCAATATCTTCCACTGCTATAAGTCTATTATCGCCATGAGACATCAAGTTTCCATTTCCTAGTTGAACTAAAGTATCAGAAAACTGATGTGCATCAGCATCACCTGTCGTATGAACCCTCATATTAGTTGGAAGATTAAGTGTTTCAATTTCATTCCATATAAATGAAGATTTCACGCATGCATGTATTTCATCAGTTCTTGTTCCACATGGAATAACAGGCAGAGTCTGTCAGAAGTCACCAGCCAACAGCAAAGCAATACCTCCCATCCTTCGGCATAATCATTTAAAAATTCACAATAAAGGTTGTTTGATGTTCTACGATGGGGCAATTAAAGTGCTATAAATAAAAGAATAAAATGTTACTACACAGCAAATACAAAATAAACAAAAAGTGAAACCAGTAAAAAAGGATACTTAAAAACATGAAAATGGAATAGCAGTAATCAAAGCTAAACACAGACATAATTAACAGTTGCTTTAAAACACCCCTGGTAAACAATGTTAAGTGTCCAACTATTTAGAGCATAAATGTTAGGATTTTGCTTAATTCCTACTTCAGAATGATAATAGAAAATATTCCAAAGAGTTTCAGACAGAAGCATAAAAAGAAAGAATATGTAAAAAAGTAAATAAATTAAACAAAAAATGACAGAATACAGAAAAAGTGAACACCGGCAACTTGTAAAATACGGTAATCCGTATACTGGAATTAACCCAGTAAAAAAGGATCAAAATGAAATGTAATGAATAAATGAAATGAAAGGTTTTCAACAATCAATGTTGCCACAAATTAAAATACCATATTGTATCATGATCAACAAAGATTTAAAAAAAATAATAAATAATTCAAAAGAGATAAAGTTTGACGTCATCGCATGGGTATATTTTTCATTTATCTCTTGATATATTACGCTAACGTGCGTGGCACTGGAATTGACGATTATCTATACTTATATATAAAGAGAGAGCGATTTTGTACGTGGAGGGTAATCTCCAGAACCACTGCACCTATTTGAAAAATTCTTTCACTGTTTGAAAGGTACATTATTCCAGATGGACATAGGCTATATATTATGTATATCTGATCAGTAGAAATAAAGTTAGGGGCTTAATCCTAACAATCTCCATTGTTACCGCTACTGTCCTCTACCGCTTTTTGTGCCGAAGATTCCAACGATCCTTAGCTTGGTTCTACCGCGGTGGGCTTCTGTTCTGACGTTAGCGGTTCGAATCTAGTCGTTCTCCGGCACTCCTTTTTCTTTTAAAAAATTAACTTTAATTATCAACTAACGTAATATTAATTTAAGGTATTATTACGGTTATTTTTAAGGTAAAAAAAGATTTACAATTTATTGGCTATCAACTGGAAATATATTGGTATAATATTTTGTTCAAACCGGACAAAGTCGGGACGGGCTCCTAGTGTATAATATAGAATGACAACTGCTACAGCAATTTTATTTTGCTTTCCATTGAAAAAAAGAAAACAAAAGGAGTAATATTAGAAAATTAACTTTTAATAAAACAAAAAATGAAATTAAAAATCAATAAATGCGTTCACTTACCTTGCAACATCTAGAATTAACATCCAATATGTGTGCATGCGCAGTTCTGATGAATGATTGATTCCAATGTGTGGAGATGAAATATTATTAAAAAAACTGTATTTATTTATAATTATTTAAAAGCTTCCAAACTTATCTTAGAATTACCTAAGGCTTCAAAACATAAGTATACGAAGTTTCAACCAGATTCGTCAAGAAATGTAGATTTTTACACGATATATAAATACATACATAGAGACACTTTGCTTTATTTAAATAGATATTTCAATTGTTAGTCCTCTAGATGTAGAAGAAAAGGTTTTTTATTGCATGAAATTAAATATCAAATAAATATATTCTTGCATTGTTAATCATTATGACTCACTATGTAGCACCAGGAAAGAGAGGATTTTGGGTTTGGTAATTTTACTCTAACAAAGAAAAATAAAAAAATATTCACAGTATATCGCTGAACATTTAGAACATTACTAGTAATTAAAAATTTTTTTTAAACATTAATAGACTTCAGATAGAAAACTTCGACTTTCTGGTGACAAATAGTACCTACGCACGTATATAAATATACATCTTACACGCACACACACTCATATAATTTTTAATCTTACTTGATCGGATAGAAGTGTAGAGCTGTCGAAATACCCGGAGTGTACATAAGAAATAATATTATCAAAACTTGACTGAGTGGCGCTATTTTGCAAGTAATTAGAAAGAGATTGCTGAAAAGAAAAGAAAAAAGCTTAAAATGAATGAGAAAAAACAGATATAAAAGATAAGAAGATAGAGTAAACAAATATTGTTTTTAAAATGGCGGATATGGGTAATCTTGTACATGACAAAAGTATTAATCATTATATTTACCATGCTTGATTACTGCAATTATAGGTAATAGGAAAGTTCAAACATAAGTGTTTTGTAATACGTATACGGAGTTTGTAAGTCTTATTTATCGACGATATTTATTTGTGTGCATCCCAGATTATATTTCTTACCATGTTTTTATTTACTTGCTTTCTTGTTTATTTGTGTGTTTGCATGTGTTTGTCCAGTAAAAATCTTGCAATCGATTTTTAACTGACTTCCCGACTAGCCAGACGTTTGAAACTTGTAGAATAGCTCAGAACACGATGACAATGCATTTTCTTAATACTTTTAGCCATCTTTAAGCAGAATTAAATTCATTTTCAGTTATTTTCAGTTAATTTTGTTTTGTAGACTGGTCTATTGGCCAGAACGAGAACGAAAAGTTAAATGCAAGTTAACTTTCAATTAACTTCATTTTCTTTCAAGTTGATGGGATAATTCATCAAAAATTTTTTTAAAAAGTATTTATTAATACATGGAATTGTCAAGTATATATGATTCAATAGAAAATTTAAAAACATGGCATATAAAAAATTCTTTTTATCTTGTAATTATTTTTAATTTCAAAGTTTGGAATTGAGTTTATAAACATGGTATTAAGAAAGTTCCAAAATACGTATTTTGTAATACGTATATGGAGCATGTAAGTCTTATTTATCGACGATATTTATTTGTGTGCATCACATATTACATTTGTTTTAAATTTCAAAGTTTGGAATTGAGTTTATAAACATGGTATTAAGAAAGTTCCAAAATACGTTTTTTGTAATACGTATACGGAGCTTGTAAGTCTTATCTATCGACGACATTTATTTGTGTGCATCACAGATTACATTTGCTTTAAATTTTAAATTTTGGAAATGATTTATAAACCTAAATATGTATTTTCTATGCAGCACAAACCATTTTTTGAATTTATTGGTACAAATGCAATATATGAGCTAAAATTTAGTAAATATTACACAATCTATTACTCAGGAAGTAAGCTGAGTTCTGCTTGTTACCAGGAAAACTTTATACGTTAAGATTATATGCTTAAGGGAATATATTCTGATATATACCAATGAAAGACGAAACAGTCTCTTTACCTAGTCAATCAATACTGTATTTTCCCCGAGGCTTAAGCTTAGGGAGGAGTAATGTCCTGAAACGCAGAAAAATTTCTGTTCCCATAATGGGAGAAATGTGTACTGAAAAAAAATAATCTCAAGCCTAAATCTGGACATTCTGGTGGATCTTCTGTTCATTTAGTTGTTGTTAACTAAGATGGAAATTTTTAGTATTTTTGTATTCAACCTTTTCCTTACGGGGTGGGATAGCATATATCCCAAGAATGAATATACACACATATATATATATATATATATATATATGCACATACACACAGGGTGAAGAAAAACAACAAATAGCTTTCGTGGCCATGCGCTAAAGCAGCCATTAACCACAAAGCCCGAATATATCGTTTATCTAAAGTTTGCAAATACTATAGCCATATGCATGGCGCAGCCTAGCAGCTAACACGAAAAGAACAAAAACATAGGTGCATGAGCACTCAAAGATAGAAATATAGAAATATAGGTGAATGAACACCCAAAAGACAAAAAAAAAAACAAGCAATTAGACTGTAAAAAGCCAAAAATATCAAAGAAAATCACCAGTCTTTGCTTGGCTCATCAGCTGTGGGTAAAGCAAAGAAACATAATCAAACACAAGTGGTTTCGCCATGGTGTCATATTCGCCATGGTGTCATATTCATTTTTGAATATGACACCATGGCGAAACCACTTGTGTTTTATTATGTTTCTTTGCTTGTCAAACACAAGTGGTTTCGCCATGGTGTCATATTCATTTTTGAATATGACACCATGGCGAAACCACTTGTGTTTGATTATGTTTCTTTGCTTTACCCACGGCTGATGAGCCAAGCAAAGACTGGTGATTTTCTTTGATATTTTTGGCTTTTTACAGTCTAATTGCTTGTTTTTTTTGTCTTTTGGGTGTTCATTCACCTATATTTCTATATTTCTATCTTTGAGTGCTCATGCACCTATGTTCTTGTTCTTTTTGAGTTAGCTGCTAGGCTGCGCCATGCATATGGCTATAGTATTTGCAAACTTTAGATAAATGATATATATATAACACCCCTTTAATGGACGTTCTTACAAAGGGGATATGAAATTTCCCGTTCTAAAGAGGGAATCAGAAAATGGGCCTCGTAAGCTAAAGGTTAAAGCTGTCAGTAATTTCAGAAATTTCTGTTTTCTGTTACACTGAGTACGGTAAGAAATATCGATGAGTATTTCTCAGAGTTCGCAGAAGGATGGAAATAAATAAATTTTAATTTTAAAATTATAAATTCATAACTTAAAATTTTTTTAAAGAAAGCCATTGAAACAGGAATGCCTCACATCGCTGGTCTAGGAAACCGAGGTATGAACTCGTAGATTTGACATCCGGTCCTGGCAGATGGCTGGTACAGTGGCGACTGTTCATTGGAAAGTATAATAGTAAAAGAACCTCGAGAATCAGTACAAATATTAAAAAGTGTAACAAATATAATTTTCGTCCCCGTTGAGGTGAAAGCTCTTTCCTCTCTCCCTCTCATTATTCGCAATAGACTCATCGGTATGTCGGTTGAACGGAGTGTCCCGAGGGGGACAAGACAATCAGTGTAGGTGTTAGCAGTTTCTGCTAACAATGTAATTAAGTTCCTGTAACTATGTGGTAACTTCGTGTTCTTAACACTAGAGCAGCGTTTCTCAAACTGTGCGCCCGGGCGCACTGTTGCGCCCCAGAACTTTTCCAGATGCGCTCTGTAGTATTCCTAAATACAGATATGAAAAGCAAATGCATACTAAGTTACTATATTATACCATTTCTTTACGAACACTCGGCTTGTCTCGTTGCGACATTATTATGATAGTTATAAGTTACTTTTCTTGCAACTACCTTCTGATCCGCAATTTTTTTACGCGTTTAAAACACGTAACAAACGTGGCTGGAACGGCATGTTAACACCGGTAATAGCTTTCATCACGTGGCAACTGGCAGTGTTGCATAACAGGTGTTGGTAAGTGGGCGTGCCGTGTCTTGTGATCTGCCGTCAAGAGTAAACATATTGTGCCTTTTACAACTTTCAGAATAACTACCGTTGATATAATTGTCTTTGTTAAAAATAATTCACCCATAAAAATGGATAAGTTTCTTAACAAATTGCTTCTTACCAAGTCTCAGAACTGATCGCAGAAAATATGAAAGCTCATACTTTGGGTGAGTCACTTATTTTGCCTGCTTGCCAAAAGATTGTCAGTACGATGTTAGGAAATGAAACAGCTATGAAAATAAGCTAGACACCTCTGTCCAATGATACTGTCAACAGGCGTATTTTGGAAATGTCTTCTGATATTGAGAAAAATGTATGTGGTAATAAACTCCAGTGTTCTGATTTTACACTGCAAGATGACGAGTCAACCGACATTATCATCAAGGCGCAACTCATAGCATTCATTCGTTTCATTAACGAAATTCAAACAAGTCAGTTTAATTTTTTCAAGGAATTAAGCCTGACTACAAAAGGAGAGGACATTTTTAACATCCTGAATAACTACCTTGATAAATGGCAGTTATCGTGGAAATCGTGTGTAGGCATTTGCACAGATGGAGCTCCTTCTATGATAGACTACACAAGGGTCTTGTACAGGGTTGCCAAATAAAAACACCGAAAATAAGGGACGGGTTAAATAAAAGCACCAAAAATAAGGGACGGGTTTTGATAACTATACTACTGGGGAGTATGGAATACCCCCAGGGAGATAACTATACTACTGGGGAGTATGGAATACCCCCAGGGAAAGGGGGCCCAGGGTTATTCCCTCGGAAATTTTTCAAATTTTAACCTTTCAAATGGCCATTTTCAATGGATTTTTCGTTCAGTTTTTCAACTTACGTAGTTTAGGTTAAGTAAACAATAATGTAATTACATAGAAAATTTGCAAATCAAAAACAATTTAAAGTTGGTTTAGGCATATAATACAAAATTGGTTTTTATTGTTTTAGTTTACTACAACTAAGTAAGTGCCCTTATAAAGTGTTAGGGACGTGTATGTAAAATTTGTAATTTTATTATTGTACAATGTACACAATATAACGTGCGCAGGAAATCTTTGGGGCGACTTTTGAGTCATAAAAAAGTTTTCGAATGAGCGTGTTTTCTTCGGCCCATCACTAATGGATTTTGAACGTTTACCATTACCACTGTTCATATTCAGGGATTAGTTTTATAACAAACACTTAATTCAAACGTCACTATCTACCAACACGATCACACACTAATCTACATTCGTATTTAGCACTAGACTGAGACTGTTGTCGTTGTAACGTTCGGATCCCGGCGCATACAGACAACCTTCTCGCCAAGGGCCCAGTGACGTAGTGAGCATAACTGGAGCCCTGGGCACGATACCTTTTTGGCGCCCTCCCCTGAAAAACATATAGTAATATAACTACTGAATTAGTTATTTGGGGACCATTTGGCGCCCCTCTGCCAATGGCGCCCAGAGTATGATAGACCCCCTTACCCCCCCTCTCGCTACGCCACTGCAAGGGCCTGTTCACATAGGAGTCGGGTAGCGGAAGCATTCAAGTATTGAAATATATTTAACCAATGACAAACCTCAAACGATTCGCAACGAAATTTTTAACGCCTAAGATTGGTTTATTTCCGTCTCAGCGCCATCTTTCCTTTTACGCTTCCGGACCGGATGTGAACAGGCCCTTGTATGAGCCCAACTCGTATACAATAAATTTCTCATTTCGGCGAAAAACGGGACATTTGCCGTCCCGTATCAAAGTTCCCCGGGACGCGGGACAAAATTTACAAATAAGGGACTGTCCCTTAAAATCCGGGACATTTGGCAACCCTGGTCTTGTATCTTTTATAAAGGAACAAAACGAAAATGTTATTGTAACTCATTGCTTCCTTCATAGAGAGGCCTTGATGTCAAGAACATCAGGAGAGGATTTAAGAGAGATCTTAGATCAAGTTGTTAAAATGGCGAACTTTATTAAAACAAGACCAGTTAAATCACGCCTATTTGAACAGATTTGCTCCAAATTATAACATATTGGTCCTATTTTGTATACAGTACACCAGCAAGTATCCGTAGTATTGTAAGTGCGCTCAGAATGTATAAAGTTTGAGAACCACTGCAGTAGAGAGAGGGGAATTTCTTTCATTTTGAAAGTTAAAAATAAAATAAAGAATTTAAAATATTTAATGTTTTCTTTTATAAAAATGGTAAAATACTTTAATTTTTGAACTATTTCATACCAATATACACTGAGTTTCCACTTTATTATGACCACCTGACAGTTTACTGCAAATGGGCTATTGCGTCACAGTGTTGCCGCTAGAGGGCGAGATCACTATAAAAACGGAATGCAGGACAAGTGAACCATCAATTGCACTGTGTTGCTTGCGAAGATATGGGGGAAAAACGTGATTTAACTGAGCTTGTACGCGGGATGATTGTAAGCGCACGAAGCGTGGGAACCAGTATCAGTAAAACGGTTGCACTTGTGAAGTGTTCGGGAACAGCAGTTATTAATGTTTATAGAGAAAGGACTACCAAACAGAAAATCATGTCTCAATGTCAGGCTTGTGTCAGGCTTGTCAGGTCGTCACAGGCTACTGAATGCTCGATCTGAAAGGACACATGCCAGATTTGTCCAGTCCAACAGAAGAGCAACAGTACGTCAAGTAGCGGAGAATCTTAATCAAGGAGCAACTGCGAACGTCTCTGAACGAATTGTTCGTAGCACATTACAGCGTATAGGCTACGGAAGCCGACGACCTGTTCGAAAGTCTCTACTGTCTGCCTTGAACAAGAGCAGACGTCTCCAGTTTGCAAAAGAGCACATGGATTTGACAGTGGATAACTGGAAAAGGGTCATATGGTCCGATGAATCGAGTTTTCAATTACACCATGCAGATGGCTGGGTACGAATATGGAGAAAACAGCACAAAAGCATGGATCCCAACTGCATTGCCACAACACTTCAAGCTGGTGGAGGCAATATTATGGTTTGGGGCATGTATATTATGGTTCTTGGCATTGCATGCGTCTCTTGATTCCTGTGAAACAACGTCTGAATGCCCAAGGGTATTTTAGTGTTATCACAGATCAAGTACATCCTGTTATGTTAATGGTGTACCATGCCGGGGATGGATGCTTTCAGAAGGACAATGCTCCTTGTCATAAAGCTGACATTGTCCTCAGTTAGTTCGAAGAGCAAGACGAAGAATTTACCTTGCTTCTATAGCCTGCACAATCACCAGATCTCAATACAATTGAGAATTTGTGGGATGAAATCGAACGGGGCATCAGGCGGCTGGATCCAGTACCATCAAATCTTAAGGAATTGAAAAGTGAAGTTCATTGGATATGGCCTCAAAATCCTCATATCACCTACCAACATCTCATAGAATCCATGCCAAGAATTCATGCAGTATTAAGGCCAAAAGGTGGTCAAACATGGTATTGAAGGGGTGGCCATAATAATTTGGCCACTCAGTGTATAATAAATTAGTATATATTTAGATATATTTTTATGCAGGTATGCCGAGCTGACAACCTGGTATGGTTTATCCGCAAAAACATATGCATGGTTTGTGCAGCCCTTATTTTTAAATATCAATGTTTCCGATGAGCCAATATTTCTGTTATTTGCAAAAGGAGGAAGACACGAAAAGTAACTAAATTTTTTCCGGTATTATTTTAAAGAATTCTGCCTGTTTTCTATATTGCCGTCAAATCGACGGCTTTCAGTCTTAGTAGGTATACAACATATTTTCTCTCCCTCTTTACTATCGAATATAATTTTGTAAATGTGTGTGCATATTCCGCGTAAAATTAGAAAAAGTCATAAAATTTCAGAAGCTTGAGGACATAAATACAGACATAGCGCTCAATCGCGTGTCCGAAATCATCAAAATGACGGCAGTCGTCTTTCTAGTGTTAAAATATGTGATCGTTCGTTGTATATGTGCTTTTGTGTCAAGATGTCCTGTGTAATAAAGAGCATGTCTATGTCCAACTAGCGGGCTGTCGTATTTACTACCACTAGGAGATTCGCCAGAACAGAAAACCCACAGTCGTCGAAATATTGAAGGAAATAATTAATAAACATTTACAGGATAATGCCATGTCGTTGACCTAAAATCATGAAGTAAAAATAAGGGAAGCCATTGTAGATTACGTTTCTACTCACTGCTGGGAGAGTTTTATTGGCAAAATACCAGCCTCTATGTTTGTGATTTCGAAACTACGGCTAAATACATTTTCAAAGCCTTTAATGGGATTTGGGGATTTTCAGAAACAAAACTAACTGGGTCTTTATTAAAAGAAAGGGTTTTTACAGCGAGCGTTTTGATTACAAGGTGATTGATAATGGTAATTTTTGAGTGTGTCCGTAAAAGGACTATCAACTTGAGGTTGACTGGTAAGTAAAGAAAGAATTAAAAAAAACCAAAAAAAACCCACATATTTATTACCACGTTTTTATTAACTCGCTTTCTTGTTTGTCCAGTACAAATCTTGCAATCGATTTTTAACTAACTTCCCGACTAGCTAGACATTTGAAACTTTTAGAATAGCTCAGTTCACGATAACAATGCATTCTTTTAATACTTTTAGCCGAAAAAATCCGCAAGGTGGCGCTTCGATCGAATTCAATGCTTGCACTTTTGCGTAACAGTGTTTGACAATTTTGAAAACAGATTACATGTGAATTTAGTTTGTTTTCAAAAATATTGTGGGAAAAATTTTAAAAAATATATAAAAGTTAGCAGTTTATAAAGTCTATAGATAGTGGAAATGACTAAAAAGTGATTGAAATTAAATAAAAGAAAGTGAAAAAGAAGAATTAAGTGAAGGTTTGTGCAATTAGTTTATATGATTCAACAGAATATTTAAAAACGAGGTATATAAAAAGTTCTTTTTATCTTGTAATTATCTTATTAAAGATACAAAAATGAATTCTCCATTAATGGTATTTGCGAAATTCCCATTTCGAATGACAGGAAAAAAACAGAAACAGAAACAAAAGAAAAACCCTCCAAAATATCTGAAAGCGCTTACTGAAACGCGTTAATGCCGACTAAATCTTAGATTTTGACAACTGCAGCGCCTTCCATTATTCCAAGTTGCAAAACCTATTTTGGGATCTCCACTAAAAGTTTATTTACTGCCTTTCTTTCTTTTTTTGTTGATAAGTGCTTTCGGGACTTTCATCTTCAAAGACGAGGAATCCTAATCTGAACCACCCTGTGCCAAAATAGTTATGTGAACAGTTGTAAAGAGATCGGATCGTTCAGAAAATGAGAGGCGAATGATCCAAAGAGAGTATTCTCTGGAGTTTCATAAAAGGTAAATCGGTTTCTGGTAATTATAGTGATGACTATTAATGCAGGAAATGATTTCTTGACTCATCAAGCCTGCAATCCTAATTTTGAACTCATAAAAAATCCATTCCAAGATGATAATCGGAAATCTTTCTTGGTGCAAGTTATAAAAAAAAAGTTCAGGTTCAAATAACTAACTTCCTCTGTTTGGAACTCGTTCCTTTAGACATCTTGATTACACTGTACACAGCATCAGAAAAATACAGAAAGGACGTCAAAAGGTCTCTAAACCTTCATAACCTTGAGGGTCCGGTCAATGTGAGAAAGCAGGTACGGGTCAGATCATAATGCCTAAAGACTGCGGCATCGTGCATTCCCTAGGCAGTTCTTATCTGCTTACGTGATGAAATTTGCAAGACATAAAGAGGTTCAGCTAGTTCATCCATTACATTGTTGTAAAATTGCATGAGAGCTTGTCCGATCATTAAGGATTCTATAAAAATATTGATTTTCCAGCCATTTTCAGCTATTACTGATACAAAATGATACATTTCCAATATAACATTTTGAGTAATTTTGAGAACTGAGATAGTAATGTTCTAACCAATTCTGAAAAGCATAAAAGCTTTTATTCTGAGACGTGAAATAATATATCATCCCCATTTTGATTTCAGATTTATTGCAAAATGTTTCTCATTCATATAAGAGGAAGTGCTCAAATTTAATACATTTTTCAAAAATGAAATTATTTTGACTCTAATCAAAGCTAGTTTTAGATGTCAAAAGTATGTTACATGGTTTTAATGAAAGATGGTTTAATGCTAAGACAATGTATTTTTAAACCAAGTGCTTTTTGAAACAGAAAACTCGAAAATGTAATAAAATATGTTTTAAAAATTGTTTCTTCGGCTATGGAAACGCAATCACTGTTGTTTTTCGTATTTTTATTTTTTTGGAAATTTTTGATTACAATCAATAAAATGTGATCTTTTAAAATATTCTTTTAAATTGCAGCGAGAAATTGATTTCATTTCTTTTCGCTTTTGTGCAGAGAGTTTCTTGTTTCAAATTAAATCTCCTCCGATGCAAGATCGATTTAAATGACGTTATTCAAAAGCTCAGGTTGTCTCGCAATGTTATTTGTAATTTGATTCTTTGACTGAGCGGCACTTCCTCTGGGCAAACTTCTGAAGTTATAATAGTATAAAAGTATGCCAGAGAATCTTTAGGTTGTATATTTAAAGTTATTTGTGACGTGATACCCCTACGTGGACGACCGATGCGTCGTTCGAATTCGTTCTGATGATGTCTGCACATGCACTTTAGATTTTGTATAGATTAGACGTGTCTTTTGATCATCTCTCTATGAGAAGTTTTGATTTAGATCCGGTCATGCCGGAGTAATGTAAATAATTTGTAAATATGTACATTAAACTTGTAATTAGAATATACCGCGTGACAGTATATTGTTCTTTCGATTCGTATTTCACAGGCGAAATTCTCACAATATTACTTGAGTGTGATTCGAAAAAAAATTACATGTATGTACGCCCGCATGTATGTGTGTGTAAATATTTGTTTACATTGTTGTGCAATTCCAAATATGTCAGTATAAATGTATACTAATTCCCGATGTATACATCCCTAGATTTAGAATTATAAAAATTTTATTGATCTTGTAGATAAATCTTATGAAACATAACGTTTTTTTTCTTTCCTTGAAGGCTAGGTAATGGGGTTGTTACAGTTGGGGTTGTCCATGTTTTTCCATTTGAAACTTCTGTTGATAGTATACCTTTTAAACTATTTAAATACTATATGAATATATATTTTATCGAAAGCTAAAAAATTCCCGAGTTGGGGTATCGCAAAATGTAAAGCTCTCTCCTTAATTACAAATAGGCTTATGTACATCTATCTTCTATGCCAATCCTTTTAAAAAACACGCAAATATACTTTTCTTAATAAGTTGAAAAACATTTATTTTCACTTCCCTTACCTTCAATATTTTGCCTGTTAAAATTTTCCTTCTCTTTCAGCTAGTGAGGTACTTATATACAGACGAATATATAGAAAACATATCTAAAACTATATTTATTTGACTGTAATAAACTTTTTTTTTGTGCAGATTTAGGCGTTTATTTTTCGGATTTAAATCGAGCGGCATACATTTCAAAATTTTCCTCATAATTGGCCTTGAAAACTTCACCGAAAGCATTAGTTGCTGTAAAATAAACATTTTTGAGAAATGTATGCAATAGTAAAGAAGATTTCTGCAAGCATCAGATTAAAATGACAATTTTTGTTGCAACAATAGTTATCCAAATAAACATCTAATGTTTCGGATCGGATATCTAGAACGAGGGGAAAACGTTTGAATTTTATAAAATGCAGTTTAAAATATTTAAATTTTTTGTCACTATTATTATGTTTATGACAAATTAATGATTCACATTGTTTGTGTAGACCATGGGTTCCCAACCTTTTTCCTACATCGACCCCTTTTAAATGAATGATTTTCTTCATCGACTTCCTCAAATTTTTCTCTATAATATACAACATACAACATAATTATAATATTAATAATTGCACATAAAACACTTAAAGATAACAATTTGACTAAGAATATGAACAGGATGAATTGTACAAAGCTTTATCTATTAGAAAACAAAAGCAGAATTGTTTGGAGATTATAAGAAATTATTTTATGTAACAAAAAGTTAATGTTTTATGAATAATGAATCTTAGGTCAATGCATTGCGAGCAGATTATATTAAAACTATAAGATATATATATATATATATATATATATCTGTATTTATACATATTAAAACTGATATTATTATCGAATAATTAGATTACTGAAATATTAAATTAAATTTTAAAACAGAAAAATTTATCATCGATCCCCATTAGACACCTAGAATAGTATATACCACTTTTAAACTTCCATCGAACCCCAAGGGGTCCACCTGGACCCCGTTGGGAATTCTTGGTGTAGATCATTCATTAAACAGCATGGAGTGTGAAATATGATGGTATGAATGTAAAATAAAATTCAAATGGGAAACCTGTTGTTAGAGATGTCTCAGTTGTTGGAGATTTTAGATCTAATTCAAAGAGGTTGGATGCTAGAAAATAAATATCACCATTGCTGTTTGATGCGAATTCGTATTAATAATAATTCGTATTAATAATATATGCTACAATTGCATTTGATTTCATTTACCGGAATAGGCAAGGCGACCTCCAACGTCTGAAGATTCCGATGCTGAACCATTGCAAGATTATGATGGAGAGAAAAAAGCCTGTTTGGCAAGTGTACTCAAGAGATTTTCTAGAGTGGTATGTCTGTAAAACAATAAAGATAATTACTGAAAATCAATAAACACTTATCCTTATTGACAACAAAATGAAAGTTATAGGCTTGACAAGTGTTTACCAGAAAAGGCTTCAAACTTTTGAACTCTACTTTTAATATTACATTTGCATAATCTTGTGCTATGCGGAAGTATAATAGTCATAAATTTTTTTATTGATACATACTTTTTTCTTCATTTTTCTACTGTCACTTTCCAATTAATAGGGCTATTGTAAGTTTGATAGTAAATTTCTCTTTCTTGTGTGGTTCTTTTGTGTTTTAATGCTGTGTTGTGATTTCAGTTGATCTAATGCTTTTGACTTTGTTTTCAATGTGGGGATCTCGGGTCCTCGGGATGTTTTTTGGCTTGACCTACTTCCTAATAGAAAGTTTACCCTTAAGGTGACCGACTTGGTTAGGTCGATTGCTTCGATATTTTTCGTTCTTTTGGTTTTTGATTTTTATGCATTGATTTCTATTATTGTTACAGAATCTTGCATTTATGTTGCGTGCTGCGCTAATTGTAGATTTCTGGTAAGTATTTTGACTCTTAGTGGCTTCTTTTTTCTTGCAATTCGACATTTTTGTTGAGTTTCTTTATATATCTTCGTACAGTTGGAATCAAAACTAAGTAACATTCGATAGTTCTCTGATTGCAAGAAGAGTACTCAGAAGATTGAAAATTACACAGGATTCTAGGTTTTTATTTCAAGTTATAGCAATTATAAAATCTATATTTTGCGTAACATTTCATTAAACGATGCAACGTCATCATGTGGTATAGTTTTTTTTCTCCTTTTGTTTTACAGTAAAAGTCAAACTTTATCTTAATTGCTTCTTCTGTTCGTCATTAAATACAAAACTTTTGGCGTTATATGCATAAAGTGATAATAAGTGCCCATGTGAGTTCAAAAACAAGCTGGAAATCGAGTATCTACCTAGGTTAGTACTGAGTGCTTGTGGTCATTGAAACTACCACGCCGGTCTTAAAAGATGAATTTTGTGTAAACGGGGCAATAAAATTTCTTAGCCATTTCTAAAAGCAGTTTTTTATTCGAGATTTTAAAAATTAATTTGTGAAATAAACTGTTTCGTAGTGTGTACTTTGTGCAACTTTGTGTAAATTTGTGTAAATTTGTGTAAATGCTTTGTGTAACATTTTTCCAGTACAGTGAAATTCTCTATGACGGCCAATCATGCTTCCGAAAAAAAGTGGCCGTATTGAGAGGTGGCCAAGGAAAAGGGGATAAAATAACATTGGCTCTGTGGAATGTATTTAATTGGTTCTCAATAAAATATGGCCGTTTATCGGGGTGGTCACCTGTACTCAACACCTGGTTTCCATAGTTTATCTCTTTACATTATAACGGATGTCTAAGCTCAAATAGACGAAGGGTAGGTATGATCAGAAATCGTAACGTATATACTCTTTTTTAATAAAATGCTTAAAAAAACTAAAATATTATGAATCTTCTACTTTAAAACATCTTACTTCTTCTGTAAACTTAAACTTAAATAATAATAGTTGAGGACTGACAGTTGCGTACCCATTCTTGGTTGTAGCTGTCAGTCAAATCATTAATGGCACAGGAATCCCATGCGTTTGCCACGCCGAGAACTCGTGATGGCGTAAATCCATGTTCACCCATTATCACGAAGTATATAAACAGGCCACTTAATAATCCAACCACGCCAGTTTGCAAATAGGATTTTTGAATAAGTCTGCAAAAAGAATTTTTTAAAATCATCAATGCTTAGGTTTTATATAAAAAAGTTCACTTGATAATGCAATAGTTGTTATGCAGATTACTGTTCGCATTACAGTTAGATTTGCTTCATTCTGAATTATAAATATAAATATAAATATAAATAAATAAATAAATATATATATATATATATATATATATATATATATATATATATATATATATATATATATATATATATATATTACACTGAAAAAGCATAAAACAATAAATTTTTAAAAAATGTAGTGTTTCCATGGATATTTGAAAAATGCAATGAATATTCGAGTTAACTGATGTTTTTTGACTGATGACAATACTGCACAAGGTAAATCCATAGCGCCGTTTTGTAACTGGACTAAACTGCCATACCTGATAAAAAAAGTGACTGACATTCCTTGCGATGATTAAATTCCTTCTGTGATTTTAAAATGTTGAAGCATTTCATTTATTTATGTAGCTGATCTGTAGTTTTTTTTGAAAATTTTTAACAAGAATTCAAACTTTAGAGAAGTGATTTAATTTACCTTTAATCATTTCTTATAGCTTTTTTCTTTTGCGCAACAAAGCCATGAACTCCATACATACAATGTTTTATAGATGCCTCTAGTAAAAGTGGATATCTTTGAATGCCATTAATTTCGTGTTTTAAAATTTTGTTGCAATAAATTATTCCTGATTTTTTTGCAAATCACTGGCTACTTTTTGGGGATATTAAGTGTTTCCTTTGAAGATGTGGGATGGAGCGTTATATAGGTGATATAGGGGTTTGTTAATGCTATTATCTGTAACAGAACGGAAAGTGGTAAGTTGTCATGAAAGTTTACTAAAAGTGATTGCTGTCTCAACAAAAAATTATATATGTTTCAGAGAAAGCCGAGAACTTTTCTCAATTAAATCAGTGTGGCAGTGAAAATGAAATGGATTGGTTGGGGTATTATATAATAAATATACTATAATGATAATTATGATTTTGAATTCATTGATTAAGATTGTGGTTAGTACATTGCATTATTTGTTGTGATTCCCAAATGACGGAAACAACTCTGGTTTGCACTGACAAATTAATTTATTGAATATTAAACACATAAACAATACTACTAAATATTTCATACTACATCTACATATATTACTCACAACTTCATTACTACTAAGTAATTCTCTTCGACACATGTATTTAATTCATTCAATTATTTACGATAATATTTCATACTTCATCTACACATTACTCACAACTTCATTACTACTAAGTTAATTCTCTACGACTCATATATTTAATTCATTCACTTATTATGATAACATTTTATAAGCATAATCACTCATATAACCTTGTTCCATTACTACCAATATTTACTCATATATAAACATAACATCATATTAATTAAATTGTTTTTTTACGAATTATCGGTCATCTCCTTAACATTCTATACTCAAATAACATCCTCATCGCCCTCTATATTAGTTATTAAGGCTACACACTGAGAAGCAATGACGGTAATATAAAAAGGAAACGCAAAAGCCGGTACCTCGAAAGATGACTGTTGGATCAATATGATGGGCAGCTGGTACTCGTAAGGACGAAATTCGTTGTATTATCATCGCACTGGAACTAGGGCACTCTCTTCATCTGGTACAAGGCTCCTTCAATCATGGCAGACACTCTACACAGTAAACTGGGGCACTCTCATTATAGGTTATATGGCTCCTTCACTCATTGCAGACCCTCGGCACAGGACACTGGGGCGCTCTATTCCTAGGTAATAGGGCTCCTTTTCTTGGGCCACGACTTATATTAATATCATCGGGCGTTCTTCGTACATCTTCATCGGATTGATACTACTACTTTTCAAACTTCTAACTAACTCACTTTTTTATGTGCCTCCCTATCTTATTTCATATTATTTTCTCTTATTAATGATGACTCCACCTCTTACAATTTCCATTGGTCATATTATTACCATGCCATCGCCATTCGACCTTTGCTGCCTCCTCTCAATCCCCTTTTCACCAATGCGCATCGATGGCGGGATTTATAAAATTTTCCCTCTAATTTAATTTTTTCCCATGCTCCGGCATCAAGCAGGGTGGCCTGTTTTATAGCCATCATAAATTCAAGCAGGGTGGCCTGCTTTATAGCCATCTTAAATTTAGTCTTCCCTTTCTTCTTTTCTTCTATTCGTTGCAACTCACTCTCTTGAACTTTTATCTTAAACTTCTTGCTACAAGCACAATCTATATATTTAGTTTCGCTATATTGTTGGCTTTCTTCCCTTCTCCTTTTATTGCCCGTCATTTGCCATGTTTCTTTCTTACATTTAGCAATTATTTTCCTTCGTCCCGTAATTTTCAATTCTCCTGCCCCTGGCCGTGACACTATTGTCATGTCCCTATGACAATTAGGATGGGCTGTTTTAGGCCATTCTTCCTTTATGTACCAGGAATTGAATCCGAGAATATTTTAAAGAATCAATCAGAATCCTGCTTTTAGGTCTCGATATTATTTGAAGTAGAGCTTCTGGTACACAGAGAATAAGAAAGACCATTAGAGCGATTTTAAAAAGACATCTAAATTGTAATCTTGTATTAGTTCATTTGTCAGTCTCATTATAGTGATAAATTGTAAAACTATATGCTATGAGGATAAAAGATGTCTTTAAAAAGAAAAAAAAACTGGATTCACTGATAATGATTTATTTGCTCTTAACATCGCTTGATTTTCAGATTATTTTGTTTTACCCGTTGATTTCTCGATAAATACTTGTGTATTTTACAGAATCCTGTTTTTTGAGGGGGATCATCAGTCTGTGGTTTCATTTCTTCTCACATTAAAACCCCCTATACTCATATATATGAATACTGACAAAATTTAGCAACTCAAGAAATCTTTTTTAAACACATTCCTGGGGATGCACCCTGCACTAGAGGATCCACCTTTTGGAAAGCTCATTGTCTGCCGATTTTAAATCGTTTAAAAATTTACTAAATAGGTCTTCATATTTTAAAATTTTCACTTGCAAAGCAACTTCCGAAACTGCCATGGATCTTTTTTCACTCAGTATAATTTGCAAATACGCATCTGTTGCTCAACGTATGCTGACTTTGTACTGCCAAGTGCTGTAAGTTTTGAAAAGCATTCAAACGGAAAAAGGAAAAAATCTTACATTACTTTGTTTATAATATATCATGATAACTTCTCTTCTCCTTGATTTAACTGCGCCAAAAATATTACTTGCATCACATACTGGATATTTTCATGAATATTATGTTAATTCGAACTGTCTAATGGACATTGATTTTAAATTCTGGATGGTAAAATAGTAGCTTTGATGGTCAAAAAATAGGAAATATGCATTAATATTCCGCAGGAACTTTTTCTCAGTCACTAGCAAAAAAATTGCTTTAAGGTAAATAATTGCAATGCAACACATTCAAAACTCGTATCTTTGAAGTCTACATACATTCATCAGTATTTATTTTCATTTCATTAAAAATATGTTTCTTATAAAACATACACAAGATAACTTGTTCACCATTTTTGAAATGATAATTGTTTCAAAGGTATAACATCCTAATTTCCATATAAGTATGGTTGTTTACAGCAATTGAAATTGCTTAGCAAAAAAAAAAAATCTTTCTTGAAATGCAAAAATAGATTAAATCATAATTTCTCATATCTTACACTTCTTTGCAATGTTTCAATTTTTTTAATGCAAATTTTCAGTCTTGCTCAGTTTTATTCCTGACCAAAAAAAAAAATGCCTGTCATTTGCATTTGAAAAATGTGAACGATGCATGGGGTGAAAGCGAAAGATACAGCGATGTTAAAATATGGACTGAAACAATTCATGCTCACTAAATTCCCATTAAGCACATTAAGTAGTGACATAGAAATGGAGGAGATAAAATATGTACGTACAGACCTCAACAACATATGTAAATAAAAGACAGTATTTCAAGTTTGCGATTATATTTCTTTTTCATGTCAGTATCTTTCAGAAACAGACTAAAAATGATAACTGTGCTAAATAATAGGTTTTTTAATTATTGTTTCAGGGCGTTATCGGTGACCATATAAAAAAATGATATCGTAATTCCAATTTCATGAATGGAAAACCGTGGGATTTCATATCCACGGCTAAAAAAATTAGTATAACTGATATATAAATGGGTAAGTTTCAAATTAAAAATGTTTTCATTAATTCACTGGAGAGAAATGATTAAAAAAATATTTTTCCTGAGACATTTCATTTTTTTAATCTGTTAGTATTTATTTCATGTATCTGAGATAGAAGCATAATTTCTGCATTACTAAAACTATGAGCTTGATAGTATAATTCTGTACAGTAAATTATAAGCATACCCGAAAATAAATAAAAACGAAAAAACATTTTAGTTTAAATTCAGGGCAGGAGATTAATGCTAAGCTTCGAGTTACAATTATAGTCTTCATTTTGGCAATTTTTTATGCTTACAAAATTTTTTTTTCGAGAAAGTTCATAGATTAAGCGAGAGTTTCCTAACTAAATGAAGAAAAAATGGCATCAATGGTGGCTAATGAAAGTCTACACATTTCATCCTTCCGTTAGACAAAAGACTTATTCATTTCAAATTGTGTTGTTGTCATATAGCAGACGAAAAGGAATCGGCAAACTGTTTACTGCAAAGCATTTATCTTCAGGGAATGGAACCAAAACGGCAGCTTGGAAATTGACTCTAAGCCAAAGAAAAAGAAAGAAAATTGTACGAGTATTTTTGGAAAATAGCAAATAAAGAATACTCCTGTTTAATTGAGAGAAATTACTTCTCAAAATAATGAGGAAGAATTAGATCAGATGCTTGAATTATCATATATATATATATATATATATATATATATATATATATATATATATATATATATAAGACAAAGTTGAAAGTGAAAAACCAGCATGAGCTCTAAAACTACTTGCAGCCAGGAACTAAAAACATGAAAAGATAAGTATTAAATAGGTATTACACAGCATCTCTTCATCAGAGGTGCCGATACTGTCTAAAAACCAATGGATAGTTTCTGATAAGTATTATCTAAACAATAAACATACTTAGACACCGTAAAATCCATTAGAAACAGAAGAATTGAATAAATAGTTACTTAATCAAAGAACTCCATGCCTGGCGCTAGACAGAGTGGAAGTTAAGAATAGGAAACCGCAAGAATAGCCCAGTAGCTGGGTTCAAATAAATGGCCTTACCGAACAAAAGATCAGGTATTAGATTTTGTTTTTCTACTTGTATATCTTTAGTCCAGTAGTGAAAAACGAAGTTTTTCAATTCGAAAGACCTCGGCGGAATTTTCTGTGGCCTAAAAACAACGAATTTTTTTTACTTTGTTTGGTTTTTTTCAAATATCTCGACAATGGTTGGTTCTAGAACTTAGATTGCAGTTACAATCTTAAAGCAGACAAAACTCCGAACAAATCTTACAT
The DNA here is from genome assembly GCA_907164885.2 of Dolomedes plantarius. Taxonomy (NCBI): domain Eukaryota; kingdom Metazoa; phylum Arthropoda; class Arachnida; order Araneae; family Dolomedidae; genus Dolomedes; species Dolomedes plantarius. The sequence continues at coordinate 156,625,954 of OU015493.1, read as the reverse complement.
TTACATCTTTTTTCTAAACCCAATAACAAGCGAGCTACAGCGTCAGGAAAATGGCATATTTTATTCAACTTGTCGAGAAAGACGCAAAACTTACTTTTTTAACACTCCTCACGTTTATTGTTCTTGTGTTTGACCTGTCTGAATCGGGTTGGGTCCGAAGCGTTGGGGGGAGGATTCTATTTTTCGAATCCTCCCCCAGCGTGGGGAATTTTTTATTTCGCTTGTATTGGCAGGGCCCGATTATGAACGCTGGGGGCCCCTGGGCAGATGCTATTTGGGGGCCCCCCTTACGGACATTTATAAAAATACATACTATTAGAAGTACTAGGTGCATACACCAAGGGCGTTTTGGGGCCCCCTAGCATCAGGGGGCCCTGGGCAAAGTCCCGATTTGCCCATGCGATAAAAAGGCAAATCGGGCAAATCGGGACGTCCTGTGTATTGGTCTTTACATGTCTTTACTTGTCTCGTGATCTGTTTTTCTCTGGATTGTATCAAACTAATCGCGTCATTCTTGCATATTCTTTTGCTCGGTACAGTGTTATAAAGTGTTAATTTTATTTTAATGATAGTTAAAAGTGATTTTTAGTAGTTAATTATTATAGTTTAATTTAATAGTTTGTCACTCCATAGTTTTTCATTTTCGTTCGTCGTGAAATATGAGCGATCCAAAAGTTAAAAGTTTGTTTTATTTGTGATTTGAACTTAAGTGAGGGTGATACTATAGTAGTGAAAAAGAAAGGAGTAGAGACTCTTAAAAAATGTAGCCTTAAACGTAAAAACCCAAGTCATCAAAATTTTTTGAAAAGCTTAGAACAAGTGACAGTACACATAGCTTGCCAGACAAGCTACATTAATGAGAAAATGATCGATGCAGCACTTCGTCGTCAAGACCATTGGAGTAATCAACAAGCTGGCGTGTCTTCATCAACACGAGGACGAACGGGTCGTTTCGATTTTAGAAAACAATGTTTTTTTGTGTGGAGAGGTAAATGAAGAAGATTTTTTGTCAAAACAACGTAAGTTGCCACCCGAAAAACGAAACTTGATTCATAAAGGTACCACAAAAACAGCAATTAAAGATTCAGTTATGGAAACTGCACAGATTCGCAATGATGAATGGGCCAGAAAAATACAGGATCGAATCAGGAATGAAGATAATTTGCATGCTGTGGACGCCTGTTACGATCATTTTTGCAACAGAAAGCTTTACCAAAAATCTGAAAGTGGATCAAAAAGAGGTTATCGTCATTTTTCAGCTGTTGACTATGCTATGGAGAAAATTTATAATTATTTAAGAAAATACTGAATAGTGCCAATTTACTGTTGAGGAGTTGATGAACGTAGTAAATGAAGTTCCGGATAAGAGAACAGTGAAATCGCGTCTCGAAAAAAAGTATCGAGAAGTCATTTTAATCGCTGAAACAGCCAACAAAAAGACAGTGAGTTGTTTTAAAAACGTTGGACATAAGATTCTCAATGAAAACTGGTATGTCAACAGGAAGACAGACCCTCAAGGGGAACGTGTAAGAGTTGTCAAAGCAGCAGCTGAAATTAAAGTGGAAGACGTAAGATCACAAATATATTGCACTACTGAGTATCCCCCGTCAGATAACTTTTTTTGCGATGCCGTAAGTGTTATTCCTGATTCATTGAAGTTGCTATTTGATTCTATAATTTTGAAACACAAACGAGGATCAATTGACAATTGGAAGAAAAAAAAGTATTGCGCTATCGCACGCAGTCATACATGCAGTGAGACCACGTTCATTCGTGTCTTCAGTGTTGACGGGAGTCGGTGCTTACCGGTTCAGCTGAGTCGGTGCTTACCTGTACAGAAAGTTTGGTTCGAAGCTCCTTATTAACGTTCTGTCTGCACTTGGATTTGCAGCATCGTACTCTGAGGTTTCTCTACTAGAATTATCCCTTGCCCAGCGATCTAAAGAAAGTAAACTACGAGATGACGCTGTCTGTCAATACGTGTTTGACAACGCTGATTTTAATGTTGACACTCTGGATGGTTCTGGAACATTCCACGCTGTGGGAGGTATAATGTGTATCACGCCCTCTGCCTCAGTGTTGCCCGACAAAAATATACAGCGCTTAAAAAAGTGCTCATCAGCTGAAGTTGTCAAACAGGCAGGAACCATAAACCTCCAAATTTTTCCCAATGCAAAAAAGGGAGGTTTAAAAACAATCATTATTGAAGATTTGCAGAAGCTTCATACGATTGATGTTCATCTACTACAGACTTGATTTGGCAGTATGGAAAATGGTCAAAAAATCGCACAAAGTGTCTCGGGATGGAATGGTTTTATGGCACAAGTGACAGCTAACAGAGAATATGACGGTTCTAAGATTATATGCCTTCCATTTATCAACTCACCTCCATCACACTAAGACACAGTTTACACCTCTCTGCTAACTGCATCAGAATATTGTAGAAAATTCAATCAAAAGTGTATTGTTACTTTTGACCAACCCCGATATCTCAAAGCTAGGGATATTATTGTAAATGATCTTCCTGAATTGAACAATATTGTTGTTAGGCTTGGAGGTTTTCACCTTCTAATGTCGTTTATAGGCTCAATTGGTGCAATAATGGCTGGTAGTGGTTTGCATGATCTCTTTGCTACAATTTACGCTGAAAACGGGTTGTACTGGTGCATGTAGTTGTCGAAGAGCAGGGTTAAAATGCTCAAATATGTCTAAGCACTGCAGTGGCCTCACATATACAAATGTAATTGAACTGCCTCATGATTTAGAGGATGAAGATGACGTATCACCAAACAGAGATGATGTCCACCCCAGATCATCAAAATAGCTAAAAACAATAGGTATGAAGAATGCTATTTAATTTGAAATATTTCAGTCTTAGTACAGTTATTGAATCATTTATAATTACATAATAATTATTAATTTTATGTAATTTCTTATATATTATTTCACTTCTGCTAGATTTTCTAATTTATAATAATGTATATAAACGGTTTTTATTAATGTTGAATACTCCATTTTTTGTAATTAATTTCCTATGTATCGACAAATGTGTAGTTTGTGTACATAATTATATAAATATGCACACTAATGTGTTTATAATAATGTATATAAACGGTTTTTATTAATGTTGAATACTCCAATTTTTGTAATTAATTTCCTATGTATCGACAAATGTGTAGTTTGTGTACATAATTATATAAATATACACACTATTCAAGTATGTTGAAGTAAATATATATATATATATATATATATATATATATATATATATATATATATATATATATATATATATATATATATATATATATATATATATATATATATATATGTTGTATTACACATATTGTGCATTTCTCAAATATGGATATATATATATAGCAATTGTACGAGTTAGTGTGTTAGAGAAGTAAGTTTTGCATCTTTCTCGACGACTTGAATAAAATATCCCATTTTCCTGACGCTGTAGCTCGCTTGTTATTGGGTTTAGAAAAATAAAGTAAATATAAGATTTGTTTAAAATTTTGTCATCTTTAAGATTGTAATTGCAATCTAAGCTTTAAAACCAACCATTGCCGAGATATTTGAAAAAAACCCAAAAACTCAAAAAATTTCGTTGTTTTTAGGCCACAGAAAATTCCGCCGAGGTCTTTCGAATTGAAAAACTTGGTTTTTCACTACTGGACTAAAGATATACAAGTAGGAAAAAAAAATCTAATACCCGATCTTTTGCGCGGTAAGATGTACATAGCTACTGGGCTAGAAGACTGACGTCACAAAACTTGCAATCATGGAGCAAATGGAAACACAGAAGCAGACTTACTATGGAGACTGTGTTATAGGACAATTAAACCTAAATTAAATTAGTTTTTTATTATTGCTAAGAGTAATATATTATCAATTATTATTTAATATTATTTTTACTTAAGAATTTAATTATTATTAATTAATTTTAATTTTTAGTAGTTATTTTCACTAATTAATCTTATTATTTTGTATTACTAATTAATTGCAACAGAACAAGTTATTCATTGAATCTAAAACAACCAATTATGTGCTTGGAAAGACTATAGGGGTAATAATTACGTTTTAGCACAACTAACAAGTCTAAATATGCTTATTCCTATTGTCTTTAGAACAAAGCCTATTTATACTTACTAGCTGATTTACAATAATGTTATTAAAAACATATTTATGTAAACAAGTTAGGTAATTTTGAAATTTAACAATATTAAAATCATAATCTGATCTTTTATCATATAAGTCAAAAGTAAAATTGCAATGAGAATTTAATTTAATATTAAGATCTAAAAAGTTTACATTAATATTATTTTGGCTACTTTGTATTAGTTCCAGATTATGAGGGTAAAAATTTAAGGCTATATGATTATTACTTTTTTTAACTACAATTATTTCATCAATATATCTAAATATTTTGTAAATGCTATTATCAATATTATTAATATTATCAACTTCAAAATAATGTAAGTATAAATTGGCTAGCATACTAGAAGCATTTCTATCTTGTGGTACACCTTTAGTCTGTAAGTATATACTATTATTGTGTATAATATAATTATGTTTAGAAACAAAATCTAAGAGCCTATTGAAATGAGTAAGATTAATATCTTTGCTTAAGTATTGAATATTATTTTGTACTAACTTTATAATTACTCTATTTAAATCATTTATATTGATATTATTGAATAAATCTTTAAAATCAAAAGTACAATTGATTTACAATTATCTAATGTTTGTAGTTTTATAATTAGACTCAAGCTATTATCAATTATACCACAAACACCAGAAGTTATTATTTTATAGATTAATTTAAGGTAATTTAATAAAATAACACTTGCTTTAGTAGCATAAGTGTTGTGACCACAGGTTACTGCTCTAAAAGCAATAGGTGTTTTATGAAACTTAGGAACTAAAGTGATAAAAGGAAAGAGATAGTTATCTGCTGTTATACCTAGAAGTTTATATTTTCCAATAATTTTCTTAATAATAATAATACAGGTAGTTTCTCTTAAAGGCTGAAAAAGATCACTATTGTCTAGCTGTTTTTTAAACAAATGGCAAAATATGTTTTTACAAATAATTGCATAATTGTTATCTGCTTTATCTACATGAGTTATTATAAAATATTCTTGTAAGTTTTTATAGCTTCCTTTAAGTGTTTATAGGAAATATTAAAGAAATTACTATTATTAGGTAGTTTAGAATGTACAAGATTAAGTAAATTAATTTTCCAATAAATGAAGGTTTCTGTTGGGATAGAATAATTAATAGCTATTTTATATATAAATTTATTTAAGAAACTTATAATTTTTTTATTATTAAAAGTACTAGGTAATCTATATTTAGTTCCCAAATTCATCAACTCATGCAGTGCTAAATTATCAACTAGTTCCAAATTGCCTATTATTACATGGCCATGCGCTGTGTCAACATAACTATTGTATTTGGGCTATATATATATATATAACTAAAAATAAATAAACCAACAGAGCAAGATATTTATAGGAAGAATGTAGACAAAAAACAAACAGAAAACATGGACTTAGGACTCTACGCAACAAAGGCAAGATTCTGTAGTAGTGCCGGAACTAAACCAGAAATCGAAGTAATCGACTGGTCTCTTCATCAGGGAGCCTAACCAAATCAGTTACCTCAAGGGGAACTTTCTGAATAGGATTCAGGTATAACCAAAAAATATCCCAAAGTCCCGAGATCCCCATTGAAACACATAGTCAAAGGAAATGAAAAGACACGGACAACTTGCACTAAAGGCTCAATGCACCATAAATGCAAGACCACATACAATATTAATACAAAGAATAAAGAAAAGATGCATACGTACCCTAAATCAGTAACTAACACACACACACACACATATATATATATATCTGTGCATGTATTGATATTAACATGGCGATCCATGTAATTGTAATGACACTGAAATTACTGCGGAAAAAAATATTTAAAATGGAATGGCAAATTAAGAAAAATGTTAACATTTATAAGAAAGGAAATGAAGACTGATTCCTTACGTGTAAATCACTTCTTTTCTCTCAATATATATATATTAGAACAATATAGTGTTTTAATGACATCGCGTCAATGAAGGCCACCACCATTCTAATCACCTGTCTCGGTTAATATGTTGCGATTATTAGCAACATCCAAGTATAGTTTGTACTATTGAGTGTCCACGGACAGTTTAAAGGGGATACAAGGGAATTACAGTGGAGATTGGATGGGAATGAATACCGCACGTCTTGAGAGACACATCGCCAATCCCTTGTTAGACACATTCACGGAATAATAATGCTTGGCTGAAAATTCGCCAATAACTTTATTATAAGTCGATGTTATGAAATATATATGTAAGTAAGACCTTATGGCCTTCCGTACCAACATTTTTATGGGATACATTATAAATATGGAATATCGCCTTTGAATCTATTAAAAATGTGATCCTGTATACGCTTGGTCAGGGACGGCTATTCCATCACACGCCTGCCTGTCAGAGGTGACACGTACGAAAATTTTGCTTGCATTTGAACATTAACAGGTGATATCATTTTATAAACTTGTAAAATAATAAATTTTTTAATTGTTTAATACGTACAAGTAAAATATGGATGTACACAAAAGAACTAAAAAATATTTTTATTACGTCATTACGTTCTCTGCTTATCCATACATTCTAGAAAAGACGTGTTTAGGATTCCTGGATTCTTCCTCTCTCGAATCGAACGTGCTGTCATTGTGGATTTCGTACCTAGTGGCTAGCTAAATACGTAGTTTTAGATACAAAAATTATTTATAACAGTATGTTTACGCTCCGAAAATCTGTAGGTTCTAATTTGGGATTCTGAAGAATATTTTCTCACCGTCAATGCCTGGGTAAATTCCTGGATTCTTCCTATCTCGAATCGCACTTGCTGTCATTATGGATTTCGTACATAGGTAAATATGTAGGTAAATATGTACATAGGTATATACGTACATAGGAAAATATGGATTTTGTGGGGGCATGTAAATATGTAATTTTAGATAGAAAATACGTAGTTTTAGATGCAAAAATTATTTTAACCGTATGTTTACTTTCAGAAAATCTTTAGGTTCTAATTTGGGATTCTGAACAATATTTTCTCATCGTCAGTGCCTGGATCAACTCCTGGATTCTTCCTATCTCTAATCGCACGTGCTGTCATTATGGATTTCATACCTAGTGGCTAGGTAAATATGTAGTTTTAGATATGGAAATTATTTATAACCGTATGTTTACGTTCCGAAAATCTTTAGGTTCTAACTTGGGATTCTGAACAATATTTTCTCACCGTCAATGTGTTTTGCTTAGAACTATCATACCATTTTTATTTGTTATTATAATCAGTAACTTTTTGATACAAGAATAAAATAGTGCCAGAGTGATTAGAGTCCAAGATACGAGTATATTTAAACTATAATTTCTGAGAAAACATTTCTGTTTCATAGTCATTGAAGTCGTGGTACTTATTGCAATGATAGTTAAGTAAAAACTTTTAAAGTTTTATCATAAAAATAAATTAAAATCCTTTCATTTTTTTGCTGAGCTACTGATGAACAACGCTGGATTTTGAAATTTGTGAATATAGTTCTTATTGCTCATTTATGGGGAATCTTTTAAAGTTTTCTCGACCCTATCATCAGTAACATACTATGTTAGTATTCCCTGCGGTACATATTTTGCAGGTAGATTATAGTATACAGGTAGACATAAATTATTTACCTTATATAAACCGTTTTCAATTAACAAAATATCTTTGAACTAGAGATAAATTTAGGAACAGAAACCCAGCCGGTATAATTTGATTTTTGCAGTTCTGGGGTAGAAGGTTATTGGAAAAATTCTTCTACCAAGTGGATGACAAAACCTTAAAAATACGCAACTTCAATGTAATTTATCGCAAAACGAAATATAGAAAGCAGTCATTCATGTTTAAAGTTTGCAAACATTTATCTATTAGGGCTGCTTGATAAATAGTTATTTTATCTAACGAATTTTTGTTAGAGAATACACCATGAAAAATATTTCTCTTACCTCTGATCCAAAAATTTTGATGGTCCTAAAGTATCCTTCGTCATTATGTCAAAATCAACCTTTTTTTGAACAATTTGTAACACTGGAAACTGAAGAAAAACAGATTATCATTTGATTTTTCATAGTTAGGTTGAATATGCAATTGCTAAGTGAGTATTTATATATTAATGTAGGGAATAAATGAATAAAAACTTATTATTAATTCTGAGATGCTTCATTCGATAATTGCATTAAGGTTACAGAAACAATTTACATTAGTAAATATTTTCTATTTCTTTAATGCTTGTATATGCCCTATATCTCGATGTCTATCAGGGCCCAACTGTACCATAAGGGATGGAAAGTCACCGCCTTGTTTGAAACCACCAAGGTTTGAAACCATCAAGAAAATACCATGGACTGATGTAATACCCCAACGATAACTGATAAGCAGTGACACATATCTTAAATCTTACGATAAAATCGAAACTAACTTATATTTCTTTCTAGGTTTCAAAAAGATGCGGTTTAAATGCTTTAGAGTTTTCCACGTGTCTCAAAAGTGTAAGTTAATAAGTAACAAATAAATTGAAAATTCAAGCTTTAGGTCACGAAGATGATATCTTCTAGGATATAGGAGTAGAGACTATTCTTATAGCAGGAGCTTTACTCTTTGAGAAGCTGTTATAATTAGTGATCAAGTTCAGAAAAATCTTCTAAATTTGATTGCACTTAGCACTTTCTATTAACGTAAATAAAACACAGGTTAACCTATAACGTCGAGTAACCTTTCATTTAAAATTTGCAAATATATCTATAAACGTAAAGAGAAATGTTGAAAGAGCTTATTTCTAGAGAAAAAGATCTTTTCAATTATTTCCAAGTCAAATATTAAAATAAATGTACATCGGCTTCTAGGTACAAACGGAACAAAATCAACAATAAAGACCAAAAATTAAATTTTTAGTAAAACTGATAATTGCACTGAAAAGACGTCTTAGAGCTATGCGGATAACTTAAATTTGTTTTGAAAAGCCTTCTTAGTTACAAGTTTTAATGATACATTTTTTAATGGGAGATATAACATAGTGGTAAAACTAGGTATATGTTTATACCATTAAATTTAGAAACAGGAAAAGAACGAAGACAACCGAATTTCCTAGTCGTTGATAAAATATTCATCTTGGTATAATACCTTCATATGGTACCATGACAAAATTAAATTATTCAGTTAAAAAAATCTATTCTCTTGTGAGAATTATCTTTTAAAATGTTATATTATTGAATTTGCATGCAAGCATAGATTTGTGTTCGTATAATTGAAAATGTAAGCTTAATATTTCAAAATTCATGAACAAATACTTTGCTGATATCAATAAACCATTTATTACAAAATTACTTATTATTTAAAACGCGTATCGTATTTACGAAAGGAATAAATTTTGAGATAATTATTTGCATAATATATTTTTTATACGGACAAATTTAAAGCGAAGTCAATTCAAAGTCTGCCGATTGTAAGCAGATGGTTAAAAAAAATAACCTATTTTAAAAAAGTCATTATATGCTAGTGCATGCCATATTCATGACAATCTGTTTTTATCATTTTTTATGAATTAATAATTTATTTTCTTTTGAGGATTTGAGCTATTTCTGAGCCCAAAAAAAAAAGCTTTCGAAGAGAAAAATTCCTTTTTAAATGCTTTGAGATTATTATAACGAATTGAAAACAAAAAAATGCGAATGAGGTTTATTATTAAAGACAATTTTTTCACTTGTTTTCTCCACTTTAAGAAAGAAATATAAAAACTTATTTTTATGCTGTATACGGATTCTTATACTTTAAAAAGAGAAAATATTTTAATGATGTCGGTTGAATTATGTTACATTTTTGCGTTTCTTTCACATATTTTGGTTTTATCATTGTCATCCGTAAGGTATCCGTAACACAAATATCTTTAAAAACTTCTAGTAATATTAAAATTGATAAATTTTTTTATAATTTTGACGAAACAGCATATTTGGTACGAGTATAATTTAAAAAAACATAACCAAGCGTTCCCTTTCAGTTAATTAATCAGCCAGTTTATCCTAATTAATTAGTCGTTGGTTGGTTTCGAGAGCTACGGTCATCTTTGTAATTAAGTAGCGAGTAATTAATAATTCAATTTTCTTAGAACGGCACTTAGAGTAGCAAAATTAATCGAGTATCGGGAAGGAGCATCTGAAAACGATCATCTTCAACGATCCAGGTGCAAGGTATTACTTCTAAACGGAGGATAATATTTCGAAAATATTTCTAAAATCGAAATACTATTTATCAATTTTCCCGCTAGTCCATTGTTCACAATGAAGTAATTATATGACACCCATTCTCGTAATAATTAAATTCTTGTTATTATAGTACACTTTATCCAACTTTATATTTAAGGCTGCTGTATATTAACCCTACGAGATTGGCTCACCTCAATGTTAACCTAGTAGAAAATGTGTCCAAGAAATGTTACACCTTGGGGGAATTTTTAGTTTTTTTTAAGAGAATGCAAATAATATTTTTAAATTTGAATCATTCGGAGAAAATCTGGTAAAGTGTGTTTTAAACGCTACTAAATTCCTTTGGTGGGCGAAATTTATAAAATGAATCCTGTTGCAAGGGACAGAAGTTCAGGCTATCTGAAAATACCATTTTTAGTAGATTATCAGTATTTATGCAGCTGTCAATAGCAGACAAAATTTGTCCATAGTTTAACATTGAGATGGGCGAATCCAATAGGGTTAGTACACAACAGTCTTAAGGATGGCAATTTTAATGGCCAGTTCACAAATGCATTTTTGAAAGTCCACTGCGATAATCGACACGATGCTGCCCGCATTGTATTTATTGGTTCTTAATTTGTTACCAATCTATTTTTTTTGTGGTTTTCAAGACGCTCTTCGTTCCTGTTTAGTAATGAGTAGTTTAAATTGTACCACACATATTTTTTTTTACAATTCTCGGAAAACGGCAAAGCTTGAAACAGAATTCTCAAATATTTAACTTGCTGTTTATTTCTTCTTTGTACTGAAGTTTTTAATTCAGAAATATTATTGTTGCTGGAGGGTCCTAGTCAATTAATTTGCTATTTTCTTCACACATTCCGGACATAGGAGCAGCTCGCTTCTCTTTTTGGTAGAGGACCATGACTAAATTGCTTGTTTTTCTGAACAGGATTGGATCTATACACAAGCCTGTTTCACCTATGGTCACTTATGATTATGTCCCTCCATATTAATGATACATTTTTACACAACTCAGGTTATATTCATCGATAAAACTAAACAAAATGCTACCGAGTCACACTTTGATCGTGACATTAAAATCAATTGTTTGATCTGGATCTTTATTCGGATTTAAATCAGGCACTGCTCGATATGTTACACCGTAAATTTCCACGGAATCTATTTTCTTTGATCTTTTACTTGGTGCTTCCTTTCATTGTTTTAAATGTAACCTATATATATATATATATACGGAGGCTCCATTAAGGACTTCTTAATAAATCGTCTCCCCAGACAGAGGAATAACACCCCTCGGAGGTAACCAGGCAAATTTCTACGACCCGACACCAACTAGTTTACGACATGACGTTAAAAGAGAAAGGAGTCACGCCTAGGCAACTTCCATGGCGAACGTTAACTAATGGTCTCCGCAGTCAGCTGTTCGAAAAAGCCGCCATCGTGTCTCCATCGACGAAACCAATCAGTCGAGAAAACCCTGACGTCACAGCGGTTGTCCGACCAACCGAAGGCTATGTCCCTCCACGGGGCTGGGAGGGAAAATTTCGAGAAAAGCGGAGAGGAAAAAATCAAGAGATTCAGACTTGGACCAAATCTCATCCATAGAAGACCATTTCTCAGAGGTCCTACCCCGACCGATCGCTACCCTCCATCCCGGAGGTATTTTATTTTCAGAGCAGAATGCTCTAGAGGCTTCGTGCCGGCCCTTAGTCTTCGGACAGATAATTTATAGGAACCAGGAGAGTTCCGGTAATTAAGAGATCACCTCGCATCTTTTGAGACCAGCACGGTCTGTTATATCCGCATCCCGCGAAAGCGTAATTCCAACCTTGGAACATTTGGATGAACTGTGTTTTGTTTCTGACTTCTTGTTAGAAATTTCTGGCTACTGTTATGACCAGTTCTCTGTATGTCTAGAGGCTGTTTCACGACTTTTGTGCATAGTGTAAAAATAATCTAATCAAGACTCTAATAAACGTGTTATTATTTCAGTAGACTGGACGCTGTATATCTTCTATATTTTGCATCCCTGAGTCATATATATATATATATATATATATATATATATATATATATATATATATATATATATATATATATATATATATATATATATATATATATATATACACTCATGGACAAAAAAATTAGTGCACCAAGAAATAATTGCGGGATCGTAACAAAACTTGCAATGAAGGTACATGTCGGGGAGATATGCAAATGATTAGAAATGCAGCGTGATTGCGCATTACGTATAGCCGGTAGAGGGCGTTGAACATCGTACTCTGTGGAGTATAAAACAGGTAACCAAAGCTTGTTTGAGTGTGCTGAATCATTTACAAAGGAAGAGCTGAGATAGACATGCCATTAAGCCGTGTTCGAAGACAATATAAGCAGTTGTCGCAGTTTAAGAGGGAGAGAATCGTAGGGATGATGGAAGCTGGGTGGTCAGCTAGGCGAGTAGCTCATCAATTAGGCCGCTCTGATTGTGTTGTGAGGAGGTGTTGGGACCAGTGGACCCGAGATATGTCATGTACACGAAGACCAGGCTCAGAACGCCCTCGACAGACCAGTCGTCAAGAAGACCGCCACATTGTAAGAAATGCACGCGTACAGCCAACTGCTTCATCGGCCGCAATCCAGGCACAGGTAGCACCTTCACTAGGGGCCTCTGTGTCTTCTCGAACCATACAAAGGCGCCTGGCTGAAGGACAGTTGGTATCGCGGCGCCCATTACGTGTGCTGCCCTTGACGCCCACCCATCGACGCCTCCGTTTGGAGTTTTGCCGCGCACGAGGAAACTGGACTGCAGCGGAATGGAACCAGGTCGTCTTTAGCGACGAATCCAGATTCAATCTCGGCAGTGATGACAATCGTGTTCGTGTGTGGAGAGCCCGTGGTGAACGCTTCAATCCTGCCTTTGCTGTACAGCGACACATCGCTCCCACAGCTGGTGTGATGGTATGGGGTGCCATTGCCTACAATACACGGTCACCCCTAGTATTGTTCCGTGGCACCATGACAGCCCAGCGGTATGTTCATGAAATCCTGCAACCACATGGGTTGCCACTCATGCAACGGCTCCCAGGAGCCATTTTTCAACAAGACGATGCTCGGCCTCATACGGCAAGGGTGTCACAAGACTGTCTCCGCACTGTTACTACCCTTCCTTGGCCTGCCCGATCCCCAGATTTGTCTCCAATCGAGCATATCTGGGATCATTTGGGACGACGAGTTGGGCATCCCACGAGTTTGAACGAACTAGAGGCAAGGTTACAGCAAATATGGAATGAAATGTCTCAAGACATCATACAGAACTTGTATGACTCAACGCCCGATCGTATCGCATCGTGCATTCGCGCGTCCAACGGAGTATTAACTCCTCCGTTCTTTTGCCTTTTTCTCTGAAATAAATTATCCTTTTTCTTTGATTTTCTTATCATTTACTTATATCAAAGTAGTCATTACGTACGTAAAATTTCGTTTCATTTTGACGACTCCTTCTTGGTGCGCTAATTTTTTTGTCCATGAGTGTGTATATATATATATATATATATATATATATATATATATATAATAGAAGGTAACCCACCATTTTGACGTCATAATACTAATAATGACGTCATAATGGAAAAAGTATATGAAAGTTAAAAAATATCCCGAATTATCTAACAATATTGCATTTAATCCACACCTTGTAAAAGCAAACCCTTTCATTATTTTTTTATTTATTTAGTTTATCATGCGATTGGAGTAGTAGACTACCACCCAACCCGTCATTTTGACGTCATAATACTAATAATGACGTCATAACGGAAAAAGTATATGAAAGTTAAAAAATATCCCGAATTATCTAACAATATTGCATTTAATCCACACATTGTAAAAGCAAACACTTTCATTATTTTTTATTTATTTAGTTTTTCATGCGATTGGAGTAGTAGACTGCCATGCAGTTTTTTACAGTTCACTATGCGATATGAATACTTGAGCTACTTGATTCATTCACATTCAAGTTTGTTTACTTTCAGAATTCATCGCAAAAGTAAACAGATTTTTAAAAACAGTTAAATATACAGCTAAAAGCATCCAATTGTTTTCATTTCTGAATGTTTTATAGAAAAATAGGCTGAACAAACGTGATTTGATGGAGAAGATATTAGTTTTTAGGTAAGAAAAAATTCTGATCCACATCTGAAATTGAAATTAAGCCTAACCGTCCGTTTGTTTACTGAGGGCTTCAATTGAAAGATGAGTACAGCCCGGAAGTGTTATACAGAGACAACGGCTATTATATATATATATATATATATATATATATATATATATATATATATATATATATATATATATATATAAAATATATATATATATATATATATATATATATATATATAATTAAGCTGTTGAAAGTTTTCTATTCATCTAGAATGAGAAATTTTTTAATTTAAATCTACAACTATAGAAAAGAGAGTACATCCTTAAAGAAGAATCCTTTGGTTTTTTTTTTTCAAATACTTCGCTAGTTAGCCTTTGAAATTTATTTAAATATACAAATGACAAAAAAAGGCTGAATTAAGTGAGTTTATATAATAAATAGATAAGATAAAATAATAAAATTTAATTTTCTCTTGTAAGTGCTTGTTCGACGTAATAGAAATTAATGGATTTTTAAGATAGTATAAAGGCATTTTCTAGATATAACTCTTTGCGAAGGCGTAAAAGCGTTAGTAGTGTAATTTATTCACAATAAAGTTCAAAAAGCCCTTTTTAAAAATTATTTTAACTTCATTTGAAAAAGATAAATTAACAGTAAATTTAATTCTAGAACGATTTTATCGTGAAAATTATAAAAAAAACCATGTTCTTTCAAATTATTTTTAAAATTAATATGAATCCAGAGAAATTTCCATTAACATTTTGGCCATTTATGATTATACCCAACATATTTTACATCAGTATCTGCTTTTTTCAGATTCTGAAATATTGTTTCATACACTGACGGTTCCAAAACCTCTCGTTTTTGTCAATTTCTCTTCAATTTTTCGAATTTTTTATTTACGATCGAAGGTATTATTTTTCTGAAACCCATATTGATAGCATTAACCTAAGTAATTAGTATCAAAGCTATCAAGAATATAAAAAGAAAGTAATCATTTTTAATTATTTTTTATGTATAAAGAACTTAGATTTTGTTTATTAAATTTTTGTTTATCAGTTTTATTTATTACCTCTGAAGTTGTGGTATTGATTTATACTAATAGGTCCTTATAGTATTTTAAACGTTACTGAGTATTACAATTTCAGTTTTCAATTTTCAGCTTAAGATCATATAAAAGTTTTTGAACTTTTCTAAATATTTAAACCTTATTATAGTTTTTCTAAAAAAAGTATTCCTCAATTAAATTTTATACGAAAAATCATAAATGTATGTAAAATTATCGTACTATACAAAATGAGTTGTATGACTTTGGATAAACATTTCAATAAAATATTCTTTCATTATATCTATTATTAAGAAACAATTAGTTAAATATCCCCGAGTAACTATGAATATATATGTGTATAAAAACCAATAAAAGGGTACGGAATATGTAGTCAAAAGAAAATGAATTTCCTTCCCCAAATTTTGTTGGCTCTTTGCGTTTATATATGAATTTGAGAAGCATATTGCTGTTATTTGCTAAATAGTAGGGTTACGTCTGTGATATGATGATTTGGGACATATCATATGGAAATTACGCCACCGTTTCTCTTATTATGTACGTTTATCAGTAAACATGAATATATATTGCAGATTATATATGCATAGAAACTCAGGACCACGTCTAGAGTTTTTCAGGCCCTAGGCATACAAATGAAAGTCAGAGTCCTTCTTATATAAGCAAGAGGATGATATTTGTTAAAAACATCACAATTTTTGAGTTTATATTAACTTATATTATTAGTTTGAGATAACAATCAATCAATATATATATATATATATATATATATATATATATGTGTATATTACGAAATAAAAAAAGTCAGTATTAAATTATTTAATAAAATAAAAATTTACTTTTTTAACTTTGATATTTATAAACTTATTAATAATATCCTCATAACAGAGCATTTTTTAAAATATCCTTTTTCGTGTGCAGTATTGCCAGTGGGTTAAGGTTTTGTTCCGAAAGAGTACTACGTAAATACACTGATGGCCACCCAAATTGCAACACCAAGAAAGACAACAGATATCACAACAAAATTTATTATGTAGATAACATGTTGACCAAGTATCAAATGATTAAATTTATAGACTTCTGTGAAGTGTGGTTCCTACCAAAATCAGTAGCCAGAGTAGCCGCCATTGTTGGAGATCACCGCTGCCACACGCCTCGGCATTGATTCAAAGAGACTTTGGATGAGTTCTTGGGGTACAGCAGACCAAGCAGCTTCCACACGTTGCCAAAGTTGATCTGCTGTGGCAGCTGGGGATGGAATCTGGGTCAATCTTAGAGCAACCATGGACCACATGTTTTCTATCGGCGAAAGATCCGGAGAGCGAGGCGGCCAGGGAAGCAATTCAATCTGGCGATTGACGAAGAATCGTTGGACAATGCGTGCCACGTGTGGTCGCGCATTATCCTGTTGAAATATGGCTGTGGGAAAGCCCTGAAGGTAAGGAAGGACAAATGGCTCCAAAACCTCGGAGATGTAGCACTCGCTGTTTAAAGTACCGGCAATGCGTACTAGAGGTGTGCGAGAGTGATATCCAATACCGTCCCATACCATAATACCCGGTGCAGGACCATTGTGGCGGTGCATAACGCAGCTGTTCAGCATCCTCTCTTCACGGTGTCTCCAGACTCGAATGCGACCATCGTGGTGTTGCAGACAGAAGCGTGAGTCGTCAGTAAAGACAATTTCATTCCATTCTGCCGTCCACATCCTTCTGTCATCGCACCATTTGCGGCGGAGACGTCTGTGGTTCTGCGTCAAGGGTAGACAAAGCAATGGACGTCTTGCGGACAGACCACTCTGCTGTAAACGGCGTCGAATGGTACGCGCAGACACTGGATGATGCGTTACAGATTTCATGTGCTGTGCTATGGTTGGTGATGTGACTGAGTGATCCGTCACTGCCATGCGCACAATTTGCCTGTCATCACGTGAAGTGGTGTGCTGAGGTGGATGCGATCGAACATGCCGGTCCGTCGTACCCTCCTGCATCCAACGATCACATATCCGCATTACAGTTGTTTGGTTTCGTCCAACACGACTACCGATTTCCCTGAAAGATAATCCACAATCTCGGTAGGCCACTATCCTTCCTCTGTCGAACTCGGATACTTGATCAAAAGATGATCGCTGTTTTCGACGAGGCATAATTGATCGTTTTTTTGAAAAAACCACAAGAAAAACACAATTGCCGAACTTGAGATCGTCGAAATCTCCAAGCCTTAAATAGCGCTTTGAAATGGCGCCACAGGCGCGCGTGATGTGCGTCTGCGGTGAAATTCTAATCATTTGCATATCTCACCTCCGCTAATGCATGTTGTAAATTTCATGTTATTTGCATGTTTCCTTCAGGGTGTTGCATTTACAGTGGCCAGCAGTGTAATTATTTACTAATTTCAGTACGGAAAATGAATGCTCTCCTTGCCTTGCTTTTAGTAATGCTAAAAACAATCTTAAACTTATTCCGGCTTTAAGAAATGTTGATTTAATTTTGTTTTTGAACATAAAATTCGATTTTTCAGACACATCGATTCCATTCCCAGCTTTACTTAATGTATCAAACTGTTCCATTTCACTCTTTTAGTTCATCAACATTCACATCTTCACTATAAATTTCCTCAATAAAATTTTTACACTGCACAAATGCTTCTTCGCTATAACCATAAAGAAATTTAAATTTATTGTTGATATCATTATATACCTCACCTCTTTTACGCAAATCAGTAACTGTTCCCAACGTAGTACAGGTGGACCCCTTGGGGGTCGATGGAAGTTTAAAAAAGGTCTATGGTATTCCAGGGATCTATGATAAATTTTTCTGTTTAAAAATTTAATTTAATTTTTTAGGAATGTAATTATTAGAAAATAATATCCGTTTTAATATGTATAAATATGTACAGATTTGCATAGGGGGGAGTGATCCATGCATTTAAAGTCGAATGTCATGAAGCTTTTGTATATGTGTCGAATGCCGCCGTCGCCCTTTATTTGTGTACCAACACTAGGCAGAACTGGGGAAATCCACTGGACCTTAAGGGAGGAGATCACCTTAAAACCTTAAAAAATACTCAATTTTTTATTATGATTAAATTTTAAAGAATAGAATGATAGGAATCTTTAAAAAAGCGAAGTCGATACTATAATATTAGAACCTCTATTATTGCCAAATGTAAAAAGCTAATAGCAAAGTAATTTATAGAAACTTTCAACTTTAAATGGCTTTTTCTAAAAACTGTTATTTTCAAACTCATGCGCACTATTTCTTCAAAACTAATGGTCACAAGTTGCTAACATTTTGTATACATGTATCTAGTATGTTTATACAATTTCTACCCAAATTCAGGTAAGTACATATTATTTTTTTACAGCAATTCTTTTGTGAAAAAATTTTATGATATTTCTTGTAAATTGCAATACATTAGCCTGAATTTTTTTAAATCTGAAATATGGTAATTATTTTAGGTGTAGATTAAAGTATAGCCTATGGATAGAATATACATAAATAATTAATATATATCGCTTATAGTTTAAAGAAAATATGCGTGAAATGCATTGACCTAAGATTATTTATTTATAAAACATTAACTTTTTTTTTACATAAAATAATTTCTTATAATCTCCCAACAATTCTGCTTTTGTTTTCTAATAGATAAAACTTTGTACAATTCACCCTGTCCATATTCTTAGTCAAATTGTTATGTTTAAGTGTTTTATGTGCAATCATTAGTATTATAATTATGTTGTATGCTGTATATTATAGAGAAAAATGTGAGGGGGTCGATGAAGAAAATCATTCTTTTAAAAGGGGTCGATGTAGGAAAAAGGTTGGGAACCCCTATTCTAAAAGTTAACATCGAAAAAAAAGCAGTTTTTATAATTTGGACGCCTCTCTGCTTGTGCCCTAGGCACGTGCCAATTTTACCTAGAGGTAAATATGATCGTGGGAAAACTTTTTTCTTCCCTGTCAGGAATTCTGACAGGAAATGGATGTCTACTCGTTATTAAACAATCACTGTCAAGCATAATATCATGATAAAAGTAAAGAAATTAAACAAAAAAATTACGAATGGATGTCACATCCATCGCCATCACCCTACGGCCACAACTACATTCGACAGGTTGATATTTACCCATTTTTAAGTTAATCAGTATTTTAACTCGTCAATATCGGAAATTCTTTTCAGATAACCTTATTACATTTTGATTTTTTTTCGACAGCAGAAGGTCTTTCAGAAACCATATCAGTCATAATTATTGCTTGATTTTTCTTTTTCAATTTTCAGGTTCATTATTTTTTGGAAAAGAATAGACATTTTATAGCACTCTTACACTTATATAATTTTTATTAAATTAATCATTTTTTCTCCAGCGGGGAATATTGGGGCATAAAATAATATAATGCAAATTTAAAAGCATATTATTTTAAACCTATATACCACAATCACTTGAAAATGTATGCAACTTCAGAGATGACTGAATAAATTTTTTAGGATGTATAAATATTTATAAACTTATGAGCCTAATTTAAAATGCAAAGAATTAACCTAGTACACTCAAATTTCATACCTCGAATGAATATTTAAACTTACTTAAGATTATAATCAGAATAAACTTTAAAATATAAAATTGTGTCAAAGCCATTTTATATTCGTATAAACGTCAACTTTTGGATATAAATTTACTTAGTCTAGTTTTATGCCTGAATATGATGAAGTGTTGACTAAAAAAAATTCTTTTTCGCCCTTTTTTTTCTTTTCCTCTTCACAGTCATTTTAGCATCTTTTCTTTATTCGTCTTCCTTTGGTTATTTGTTCTAAAATACCCGTATGCGAGCAATAAAATAAATAAAACAATAAAACTGTAAAACAAATTTTAAAAAAGGACATTTATTTTGCCTCTTGTAATTTTATCTTTAACTCTCATTAAAAAAAAATGGGCCCGAGGTATGCTAGTAATAGCGCGTTGGATTCTTGACGGAGGGACCTCAGTTCGAATCCCGATGAATGCCATTGAATGCTTTCGTGTCTACTTGAGTATGGATACATTAAATCGAGTGGCCGGGAAAGGCCTTCCATGTAGTCAGAGGGAGGGGAGAGGTACCAGCCCACTGAGGATGCTCGGTCGAAATTGCGGTGGCACCTGGCTAAGTTGGAGTCCGACCCTTGTAGTACCATTGTAAATTGGAACCGCATTTCTCTGCCTGTTGACAGGTATGGACCTGGTGTGGAATGCTTCGGCAAGGGGGCGTAAGTCTCAACAACACACTCGTTTAAGAAAATAATTATTAACCTTTTCAGGGACAACAACTTCCCCCGTTTGCACAGTGAAGATATTTTTTCCAGATTTTTTTTTAACCTAAAGAATCTTGAAAATTTTTCCAATTAAAGGTTGCAAAATGATTTTACTTTTTTAAACTAATAACAGATGGCAGTACTAACCATTTTCTGCTCATTTAACTGGAATACATTGAATGCAAGTGAAAAAGAAAACTAGATTTAGGCGTTTTCACTGTGAAAACGGAGCCCCTCAAAGTGTTAAGTTAATAGCTTTCTATTTCTACATCGATGGTTCATTTTTATTCACTTAAAGGTTTACATATTTGTGATCTGCATTACATTCCTTGTTTGTAATGCGGGTTTTTATTCGGTGTGGCATTTTCATAATAAAAAAAAATTACTCCTTGAACAGGTTTCCATGCATGTCCTTTTAATTAACAACATTTAGCAATATTCCTTAGGAGTTTCTTGGAGGGCTCTAGATATTTAAGGCAGGTATTGACAGTAGTAAATAGTTGTTAGTGAGTTAGTTTTAGCTCTATACGCATCTACATGAATTAACTTTCAATACATAAGGGAAAACAGCATAAATGCTAATATGTCTGGCATAAACAATGATGCGATTGTTATTCAGTATTAAAACTTAAAGTAAAGAGAGTTACATTAGTATTGCCAAAGCATAATATCAATAAAATGTTTGACGCTTCAAATTCCTAACTGTAGCGAATTTTAAGTATTACTCGAAATGAATAAATCTGATTATCAGTATAGAATGCTATATTTGATATAATCTCATGCTTTCTTGGATTCATTACTTACTTTATTATCACATTGTTTCAGAATATTCAATTTAAGAGTATCTGTATTCTGCAAATGAGCTAATCAGCAAAATCCAGTTTTGTAAAAGATAACTTTAATTACATTTTAATCAATATTGATTAATATTCGCTTTATGCAGGAAATTAATGAATTTCCTAACGGTAAAAATGAGTTTAAAACGTGCTCTCACCCAGTTATTAGATTTTTAAATCCATGTCTAAATCATTTTTACAGTATAAATTTCAGGAATAAGGTGATGTTCGATAGGGATATTAAAAAAAATAATTAGATTGCGAGAACCACTCTAAAGGTACAGACTTGTTTTAAACATTTTTCGAAAGGAATTAATGTGATTATCAATCATCAAATAATACTATCATTGAAACATATGACATGTAATTATGGAATATAATGACTTTCTTATAAAGACACATCTATCAGATATGTGAAAATATGTGATTAATGTGTATAAAGTTCTATATCCTCCTCAGACCCGAGACAAAAATAAAAGCTAGATATTGTGTAAAAGGTACTTTAATAGTTGTTTAGGTCATTATGAAGTAGAAATGAGGCATTTAATTTTTTTATTTAAAAATATAGGGGTTAGGGGGCATGTATCATATGTGATATATCAGGGCCGAGACACTACAATCAGAATTTTTAAATATTAGGTAAGACTGTTTCAGTTAGTTAATTCTGAGTTTGTATCACACAATATATGAAATACATGAATACTATAGGAAAAATAAGCATAATCAGTATGTTATGCAAACTTTACATTATTTTTTATTTTTCATGAAATGATTTAAAACAATTTTTTGATGATGTGAAACACAAATACACCTTGCATTCTGTACACTGTATAGTGGTTAAGGCCGAGCACTTATCATTTCTGCATCTGCTTCGATGGGTCCTATCCCCAATTATTTCTTGTATCTGTATAGATACGTCTTCGATACGTGCTGCTTCATGCGAAATGTGTAAAAAAATGTGTAAAAATGTAAAGCAGACACTTCAACTAAAGATTTTAACTCAAGAAATAATACTTTTATTAACTTTCAAAACCCACGTAAATACAACTTAAAAAACAGACTTAAAAACACTGACCAAAAAAACACACAAAACACAGTCACAAAAAAAATGTTTAGCAAGTTAATATGCATTAATATTTCCGTGAAAATTTCTTTTATTGATATAAATAAGTAACTCGTATATATACAAAGAAAATGCATATTTTCTTTGTATTGAGACATTGTGCCTTGAATCAAAGACGCTAGTACAAACACAATCGTGGACAAGTACTGCCATCAGTCGACGAGAAGAGAAAATTAAGGGAGGTATTTCACTTTATACCACTTATAATACAAACGGTTTCAGAATCATTGCTGCCGTCCAGCCTTGTTGAAAAAATATCAAACTTTTGTACCACATGTGATACAAAAGTACCGAGGAGGATTATAGACTATTTACTACAGTTAATATATTATGTCAATATTCTGTTGGGCTGATGTAATTAAAGAATGTTGTTTATTGTGAGATAATGTACAGTGTTTTAGCTATCTTAATGTAATGTTTGCATATTAGTTATCTTCACATGATATTTTTTAAGCTTCTGGCAAATGGAAAATGCCTGTAAGGTCTTTTGCTACTGTCTCAAAAGGGGCAAGCACATCATTAATTGTTGCGTATGCGCTGTAACTATATAATGTAATGTGTGGGCATTTCAGAGAAACAGTGTATATTTTAATTACCTACTTTTAAAAACTTTTTTTGCGTTCGTGGCAAACTAAACACAATAAATCTAAATATTACAATCTTTTTAGACAATAATTAGACTTTTATTTGAAAACGTGGTTCAATTACTTGGACATATAACTTGATTACACTACACTAGACAATTTCTTCAGGGCCTTTTATAATGACTATATACCATACAATAGTTTTGAGTCTGGGACGAATCGTAACATCATATAAAGAACATTGGAAGAATATTTGCTTGCAGTTTTACTATCCGTCGATCCACAAATGGAGCCAAAATCGAACCTTTTTAAACTTTACAAAAGTACGGAGAGCTATTCTGACAAACCGCCTTTTTCATTACCTCCAGCATGGATAACCTATACGCACACATTTCGAAATTTTGATAGTATTTTCTAATAATTTCAATTTGAATTCGTTCGGAAATATCCGAGAGAGGTATGGTGATATGTTGTTACTAAAACGTGTGACATATGCACGAACACATGAAGGGAATAATAATAGACGCATAGGTAAGTCTACGCGATATGTTAATACATTTAAGGGGACAAGGGACCTCGTTTTTTTAATTTTTAATATTTTACTCTGCATACAAAGTGAAAATAATTAGTATTCTTTTTTACTACATTAAAGACATTTAGAAATCCCAAATATGTATTTTGTGGAAGAATAGGACTGTTTTTCAAAAAGTCCTCAAAAATGCTAGAATTTTTCAAAATGCTCTACGCGCATTCATTTTCTTTTTAATATCTCAGGATTGTTAATGGAAATGTTTGTCAAAAAACTGTGCATCATTTTATGAAACCACAAATATTTTTCAAATTTATAAACCATAAAATAAGGCAAAAATACGCTAAAAGATAAAAAAAATTACAGCCAGATTAAAAAATAATTCTTATGGCCTTTAGATTCATACAAAATAAAATTCAATGCATTATTTTGCTTATATATAAATAGTAAACTTATAATAAAAAATTTAAGGTTTTTAAATGATATGTAATGGGCATGGAATATTTTGAAAAATTCTAGCATTTTTGAAAATTTTTTGAAAATTTTTTGGCATTATTCCGCCAAAATATCCTTATTTTGAATTCTAAGGGTCATCAATGTAGTAAAAAAGAATATTAATTATTCTCATTTTGTACATAGAATTAAAAACTGAAAATTAAAAATTAAAGATTGAAGGTCCCTTGTTCCCTTAAAGAGCTTAATTCTAATTTGATATGTTAAAGACAAAATAATTCCTCAAAAACTGCAAATCCCCTGATATTTTCGCAATAATTGTTAGACTAAAATTACATATAATTACAAAAAATAACGCGCACATACAAACATATCATAACGATACGTTATATGATTAACTGTAAAAAGTTCAGAACAAATACCGATAAGACTCAGCAAGGAAACGTTTATCATAAGCAATTTCTGAGATACCCATTTAAATGTTTGATTTTTAAGAAATTTTATTTGATTCTATTGTTGAATTTTGTCTTAACTTTATTTATCTTCTTACAAGATAGTTTTATGTAAAATAGAAGAAAAATAAATGATAAATAAGTCTTGGTTGATTAGAACGATGATCGTAGCATGTCATACCAAACTATCAACTACTAATTAAATTGCAAATAAATTGTCTGATTAATCAACTAAAAGGAGATGCTTAGATACTTTTTAGATTGTTTGGACGAAATAGGTCATTTCGTCAACAGGTTTAATTTGAAATGTTCCTATAAAGTAGACAGACAACCAGAAGCAGACAACCTGAGTGATGAATTAGATATCATCAATAATCTTATACATGTTTGTATTATGCTTTAAAGTAAATAAACGTTATTTGATCTGAATTTATGCTACAGTATTATAATTTACCACAATGTACATACTTCGCTATAGAATGCATTAGTGCCATGGATTATGTGATTTGGTTAATTTAATTTAAATTCATTTTAGTAGTAAAGTGTTATAATAATCCTCAGAGGAGTTAATCATATAATTTAACAACAGTGATCAGGCATTAAATAGGAGTTCTAGATTTTTTTTCTGGGGGATTTAAGTCCTTTTATAACCCCTTAAATGTTGAATTTAAAAAAAAGCTTATTTACTGAGCACTTAGAACCTTAGAAGAACCACCATGGACAGTTTCAGCTTCCTAGGACATTTCCTAGGATCAGCGAGTGAGTGAATGAGCGGTATTTGGCTTTTGCATTATATAGACAGTCCAGTATAGATCCGACATTAAATACACATTTTAGAATTCTTTTTTTTAATTTTGTGGATTGAAGCCCATTTCAACCCCTTACAGTTTATGTTATTTTAAATATTCTATAGTGAACACCTAGGTCCAATGAGGAGTCACCATGAAAAATTTTAGATTCGTGGGACGGGTTCCGGAGATACAGCGAACATTGAGTGAGTGAGTGAATGGTATTTGGCTTATATATATATATATATATATATATATATATATATATATATATATATATATATATATATATATATATATATATATATATATATATATATTTCTTATAAAAATATTTCTTATGGATTTAGTAGTGATTCAGTTTATTGAACCAATTTAATTCTTAAACTTCGCAGTAGTTTTCGAGAACTATGTGATGTTTTTAGTTGAAAGGAATAGAATATCAATGAATTGATTTTTTTAATTGCATGTACTTCGTAATAAAGATTTCCTGTAACTGAAGTTCATTTCCATAAATCAAATACTCATTTGAATTGCATGCATTAAACAAGACAAAATCTCCATTATAATAATGTAAGAAAGTTTAAAACAAACTGTAAAAATTCATTCGATACCTCTTTTTAAAATTTCAGGGAGACGCGTACAATATTCTCAATTCAAAGACAGTAAAATATAATATTGTATCACCTCTCTGCTCTTTTAGGAATCACTGGTGTCGGACGAAATAAGAGAAAAAATATGGCTTAGTGGAGATAATAGCGGAGATTTTCTCAATTTATTATCCATTAAACATTCATTTCAGCGTAAAGGCGGGAGTCTTTGATGGCGGCTTGGTTGAAAGGAATAGCAAGTCATGCATTTATTATTATTCAGAAGATTTACGAAGAAGTCTGAATAAAAATTACTATAAAATGGATCATACATTAATTTTGAAAGCTGTACTGTTTGTTTTCCTGATTTTTAAAAAGCTTCTTTCTCGGATAAGTAATTGTATTTACTTACCAAAAAATGTTACAAAAACTGAAAGCATATCTACAGATGCACGATATTAGTTTTCAGATTTGTAACTGAAATACTTATATTATTGCAATAAATATTTTAAATCAGTGCCGCTCCTCATGAGAAGCATTTACGATTTTTAAAGCCCCATTGCATATAATATTATTTTGTCGGTGAGTTGTGTTTATTAAATAAGCAATAAAAAAAGCATCGAAATGATTTTTATCCTGCACTCACAATTTTTGAAAGTTTTATATGCAAAAAGTTATTTAAAAGTTTATAATAAATAGTTTTTTTAAACTCAACAATGTATTCAGTGCCTGATAACATCACATTTCTCTCGAAAAAGTATATTTTGTGTTTAAAGATTATATTTTGTGTTTAGAGAGTTTAATTTTTTTTCTTGTCAAATCGTAAAACATATAAAATACTAAATACAAAACATTTGTTGATTTTTAAAGAAATAATTTCTTTTGAAACTTAAGTGTACAGTATCAAGATTAAATGTTTTAATTTTTCAAAAATAATTCAGAACCATTTACTTTATTATGCACTATTTTACTCAGTATTGCGTTTACAATTTTAACGAAAAAAGTACTTTGTTTTTGTTTCTAATGGAAATAGCCATTTGTCTTACTCGTCTTTTGAGGATCAACTGTATAAATCAACAGGTGGTTTCGAATTAAGAGTTTCTTGACCCTCCCTTTTTTTCGGCCGGATGATGGCCGAATAGCTAGAGATCTGGCTTACGGTATCCGAGTCTGTTGGTTCGAGTTCCACTTCAGTCGAACCCCGTTATAGCGGACCCGGTATATAACGAACTCACGGATATAACGAACGAAAATTTTGGTCCCGCTGTTTTTTTATTTATTGTACATAATTTAACCTTTTCCTTACGGGGTGGGATAGCATGTATCCCAAGAATACGGACCAAAGAATTTATATATATATAACCCCCTTAAAGACCGTTCTTACAAAGGGGGTATGAAATTTCTCGTCCTAAGGAGGGAATCGGAAAACTGGGCCTCCTTAAGCTAAAGGTTAATTAGTATTATGTCAGTTTAATGTAATCAAGTTTAGTCGATTTAATTCATCAATGATAATTTTTTTATATATTTTATCATTTTTTAAAACATCATTATCGAATACACATTGCAACTAATTATTTATACATTTTGTTACTCTAGCATTTTTCTTAACCGTTCGAATACAGCGAACCACGGGATAAAGCAAACAAAACCTTTGGTTCTTTGAAGTTCGTTTTAACGGGGTTCGACTGTTTTGGCATGAATGTTTGTAGCCGTTAGGAATCGGCTTTAAGCTGTATGTCCCGCTCTAAATATCCCTCGAGTAGCCAAAAAAATTGCAGTATCGCTGTCAACCAAATCCTCCAATTTTGGATTTTTGCGCCATTACAGGTTTTTTTAATTACAGCAATTCTATCATATACGTCTAAGAAACCTATCAAAAAATTCTTTAAAATGGTTATCACAAAATACTTTATGAAGTCTAACATATATCATCTAAATATAAACCTTTAATTTTGGTTTCCGGTATTTCGCTATGTTTCTTAGCGTGCATAACCCTAAAAGTACAGAATTTCTTCTGTGCTTTTAAATTTTGTATTTGTATAAACGGTCAAAAATATAACAAGTAGACATTGAACATTCAAGAACGTCTGGATAAGATATGTTATATTTAACTTACAATACAGGGTCATCGAAAACTATTGGACACATTTCGAAAGCTCAGAATTCTAAAACAAACGCAATAATATTCTTTTCAAACAACTTGGCAAGTGTCCAAGATATCTAAATGTAACTGGTAGGCAAACCATGGGGTTAAACGTTGCGCAGAAGCGATGCGAGGTGGAAGAGGTCTTCGTTCGGCTTTCCGTCAGTGCAATGGCGACCGTTCAGGAGAAAGCTCAAGCGGTGTTTGTTTGCGATAAACACGACGGTAATTTCGCTGAACTGTTTTAACAGATTTGTACTCCGCTAACCACAACACACATTGAGCTTTCTCCTGAACGGATTCTCCTGAACGGAACTCCTTCCGCCATTGCAATGACGGAAAGCCAAACGAAGACCTCTTCCTCGCATCGCTTCTGCGCAACGTTCAACGTCACGGTTGCGTACTAGTTACATTTAGAAATCTTGGACACTTACCAAGTTGTTTGAAAAGAATATTATTGGGTTTGCTCAATTTATTTTAGAATTATGAGCTTTCGAAATGTGTCCAACCTTTTTCGATGACTCTGTATATCATACAATTTAGATATGAACGTTAAGGAATACGTTTTACGAGGCGTTCTTGAGACCATAGTTTGAAAAAATGATAATTAAACTTTCATATTTATTTCTTTTTTAGTTTTCATTAATTTGGTTTTCATTTCTTTATTTAGGGGGTATTATCGTCTCGAGTGGAAGCTAAATGAAAATACTTGCAAATATTTTTTCATGTAAATGTTGAAATATCCCTGTGTGGTTATGATCTGCGTCATGAAACTCAACCACCAGATGGATGAAAGATAACTATGTAAGGTCTACCTAATGATCGATTAACAATAATCGATCATTGTATTTGCATAAATCCAAAGAAGCTACAAAAAATGCTAAATTAAACATAAACCATTACTATAAATACCGCATAGCCAGATTGCGGGTGAGGCTGGTTTGTCTGGAGCCGTTTATGCTAGTTGCCTTCAGTGGCTCATAGCTAGATCGCTTCTAAGCCTAAGCGAGTTTTTGCCACTCTGGCATAAAGAGTTTGTTGTGTTAGTAACAGTGGATTACCGTGCAGCATCACTGGTCTGACTTTATATATATTGTGAGTACTTGAACTTCATTTCCTTGTATAGTGTTTATAACATTTGGTGCCAGTCTTTCCTCAGTATTGTTTTTACACTGCACGTTATATGTGTCAAGGGGATAATAAACTTTGTTATTTATCTAGTACAAAAATTGTTATCTTTACTTTATTAGAGGGTGACTTCGATATACATATATCCTAGAAAGGTAGAAGTCAGATATCTCTATAACTAGACAACCCTCTTCATAGTGTGTTTTGATAACTACTCCTATATTTCAAGTAAAAACTTTAAATTTAGCTCATCACAGTCGAAATGCGAATTGATGTTATAATTTTGTAAACAGATGTTGTAAATGGATCTTTTACTGAAAACGCATTTAGTGTATTTTATCCATCAGAAAATAATTTGAATTTCATACACAGCTAATTACGTAAAGAAGAAAACTTAGGCTGTTTATCTAATTAGGTAATTAGGAAAGAATAAGTGGTACTAATTAGGCAGAGAACTAGTGTCTGACCGGAGGAAACGCTTGCAAAGCAATTTATTGATTTTCAGACTAGAATAATGAAAATAATCCGTGTCGAGTAGCTTTGTTTTCCTGCAAAGGATTTACTAAAAACAAATGAATATTGCAATGATGTTAAACTTACCATTTCTGCTAGTAGTGTTATAAAGAGAATAAATACGGCTCCCATCGTGAAAGGTATTTTTAAGAGGCATATAACAAAGATAGGAGAAAGTTCTGGTACATTGCTGGACAGGACATAGACTATCGCTTTCCGTAAATTTTCATAAATGAGTCGTCCTGAAGTGAGAAGTAAAGGAGAAATAAAATAAGTTACGGTGGACATAACAAATCAAAATACATAATATCTGACAAGCAATATTTGCTATAACTATTCATATTCATCAATATACTTATGCAAGTATATGTACACATATACTCACCCAAATATAAACGTCTATATGTTTATCCATGAAATGAAACACCACATAAATTTTATTACATGTTTCAACTAAATATCCCCATCACTAATAGTAGTTTATACAAATTATAAAGTCTACCGAAATGGCACAAATCTAGTCAAATATACTTTGATTTTAATGAATGGCATCTATATAACTATATTTTTTCAGCAAATGATGATGTCGACAACAGCTCGCCGTTGATGCAGATTTTAACGTAGGATTACGTTCCTCCATAACTGTCCTTCGGGAAGCAAAATTTTAGACGTTAAAACTATCCATCCATCCGCACCTCACGAGTTATAATTTTGGCAGCGCGCCAACCCAATCTGCATCGCTTGGGCAAGCATTAAACAGTTAAACAGAAAAGTACCAAAAATGCGTCAAAATTTTGATATACATATATGTATATATATACATATATACATATATATAGATACATATATACATAACACATATATACATATATACATACAAAAGAGGTAAGCAATGATAAGTAATCCTACGTTAATGACCCGCGGTAGTTTCGTTAGAAGAGACAATCTGAAATTTTTCTTAGCTCCGCGTTATGGTCTATTCAGTTCTCCATTTCGAAAACCACATCCCGCGGAAACGTGGTAACTCAGCGTTTCAACCTGATTTCTGCCTCGTCGGTGTAAGTACAATCTATGGCGTAAGTAATTCCCACTAGGTTTTTTGGTAGTTTATGTATGGTCTCCTCTGAAATTTTGTTAATTTATGAATTTACTATTTTAATAATGACTTTCATCTGTAAAGAGTAAATTGACTCATTTGTATCTTTTTCAGTGACTTCTCAATGTGCAAGAATTACGTTTAGCTGTCTTCCCGAACCGATAAAAAGCTAGAAATACTTCTTTTGAAAATTCTAAAACTCCGTTTCATTGTAATAAAACTCTTTTTTTAATGAAACTTTTAAAAAATCTTTATAGCCAAGATACATATCTATGCGAGATTACATACTCTTTCAATATCTCTCATACTGTGTCCTTTGCACTTTTCAATAAATATTCCAATAAGTAAATCAGCTAAATGCTACCTATCGAAACAATGCATTTGTTACTGGAACTACATCCATGAAATGGGTTTCCTTAGAACATTATTGCCCAGTGCAAACTTTATATCTTTTTGAGAATTACTACGAATATCTGAAAAAGGGATTCAGAAATGTTCTAGTTGCCCCTTTGCTACCGAAATCGGCCGCTCTGTAATCATCAATTAATCGGTTTAGCAGTTGCCTTGGATTTTACGGGTTCAGAGTTATGTACGACATCTCGCAGCCCGTTTCATCGGGCCTGCTGATACCAGACACCATAGTCTATTTTTAGAAGTTTCGAATTGTTAATCTACCAGTGGTTAGATTTGTTTTTAAGTTATACGGAATAGTAGTGACACATTATGTTATGGCTCAACATGGTACTACTTTTCAGTTTATAAAGATGAGGGAAACGTAAATATCAGTGCAAAGATGAATCCCCAGTTTCAACAAATTGGTTAAAAATATGAACTATTGTATGTTTTACCTCCTTCTATGCCTGCCACTATTGAAGCAAAGTCATCTCCTAGAAGAATGATATCTGCAGCATTTCGACTATCATCGCAACCACGCTTTGACATGCCAATACCTGGAAATAAAAGTAAAATATTGCTATCAAATGCAACTGTTATTTCGTAAAAGGAATATAAACTTCAGAGACAAAGAAAATCATACATTCAATTTAAACGCAACCATTCCTTTGATTTACTACATTTTTAATTGGGAATTTTAGAGACTAATTCAAATTGTTAAAAGCAATAAAATTTCGTGGTGAATAAGCGTATTTATTATAGAATTATAAATTAATAAAAATCTCAATTTTCAACTTAGAATTTCAGTGTTGCTGAAAAAAACCTAGACATATTTTAAAAATTTATAAAAAAAAATATGCAAGGTAGGAACTGGAAATTCACAGATGTGTTTTCGCATATATTAGAGTTTTTTTCTGTGTCAAAAAAGTTCAACAGAGGGAGCTATTTGTTCCGTGAAAGCGTAGGTTGTAAAATGGCTAAAGTTGTAAATGGCTATTTTGTTGTCCTACAAATTTCTTATCTATATCCCAAAATCATTTGGCAACAAGACGATGCATTACCTCATCGGGGTATGATTGTACGAGACTCTTTAAATGAAGAATTTCCAAACAGGTGGATTGGAGGACATGGTCCCATCCAATGGCCGCCTCGATCTCCAGACATTACACCTCTTGACTTTTTTCTTTGGGGATTTGTCAAAGACAAAGTTTATTCAACAAAAGTGGGCAGTCTTAAAGTTCTCAAAAAACGAATAATTGCTGCAATTTCGTGTGTTACGGAATCTATTTTGGAACGCACATGGGCTGAAATGGATTACCGACTGGATATTCACCGTACCACAAAAGGAGCACATATTGAAATTTATTGACTATACAAAAAAAACTCTTATACATAAGGTAACACGTATGTGAATTTCTAGTTCCTACCATGAGCTCTTTTTTTATAAATTTTTAAAATGTGTCAAGGTTTTTTGAGACACCCTGTATAATTCATTTAAGAACTTCTTACGGTAAATATTCTTCAGATCTGTCGGAAAACGCTATTTTTAAGAGAAAATTAAATCTAATTTGCTGAACAGTTTTTTGTGTTCATTCTTTCATAGCCAAGTGGTATGTAGATGGATTTCTCACAAAGAGGAAATATAAATGTAAATGAAGTAAACGGAGTCTAAAATACAGTTATCTTCTTTGAAATATTATATCAGTGATTTCCGGAAAGGGAATAAGGTACTTAACATGACCCAATCTGTGTTTTGCTTCAAATTTGTTCTCACATAAATAATATTCCACAGTGCATCAGTATTTTTTTGTAACTAGCTGTTATGCATGCAAATTCTCTTTCTAACATTAAGTCTACGGTGCCGATTTAGATATTTTCAGGTTTTTGTTGCTGTGTCATTGATTTAATATAACCCGAATCGTGTGGCAGTCATCACTATTATTTTTAATCTGATCACAGAAATAATGCATAAACCTGTTTTCATTTACTTCACTAACAGCATTCACTCTCAAGTTCACCTTGATTATGGGTTACTGTAACCATGACTGATCATTTGATAGTTCATGCGTTTACGCCTGTGCCAAAACATTTAACTACTGATGGTTATAATATAAAATCGATTTTGATTCATAAATCTATGATGCACATTTTCAGAAATCAACTGGATATTCATCATGATTAGATCCCATTCATTGTCTCTATTTTTAAATTCTCATATGTTCAACTGAATTTCCATCTAGTTGGTCAGTTATACAGATGTCGGATTCAGTAGCAACTAAATATCAAAAATTTCTATACCACTTACATGATATAGGATTTAATCAGTTCGAGGTAACCTAGTGGTAGCGCGTCAGCTTTTGTTGCTGAGGGTGCTCGGATCAAATCTCGACAAGCCTCATTAAATACCCCGTGCTTAGGCCTTATATGGATACGCTAAATCCTTAGATCGGAAAGTTCCTCTTTGAGGTCTAAAGGTCCCTCTTTGAGGAGAGGATGGGAGACGGTATGATCCCCAGATGTCGCCCCTGGGGGTGCTCGGTCAAAATTGAAGAAGCACCTGGCTAAGGCTTCGTTCACACGATACGGTTTCGGTTTTATGGTCTTTTCGGCGTCAACCGAAAGCTGTGTTCACACGATTCGGTTTTTGTTTCACCGCTACGGTTTTCCCGTCCTTTGCAATCATTGCAGTGTAGTTCACTTTGCAGGATGGACGTAAATACCTTTCTTGTAATATAATGGTATCGTCGTCGTCGAAGCAACATTAAAAAAATTTATAGAACGCATTGGGTACATCCTATTTTGAGGGACAGATATTGGCTGGGATCTTTTCAAACGCTTATGATTGAATTAAGAAGAGATTAATCGAAATTTTTCAACTACTTCCGAATGACGATACATACATTTATTGAATTAAAACTTTGAATTTTTTGTAATGGTTAACCATATAATTTGCAAACAAAGTCACATCGTAAAACGTCTCATAAAGTTTTTAAAATTATTTTAAATATAAAACTTTTAAAAAAGTGGGGTAATTTAAAATTGTTATAACTCGAAATATTATCTGTCGAATTTCAATTTTTTTCATTTAATTAAACAGAAATATGTTTTAATTTCGATTCAGCGTTTTTTAAAATATTAATTTTTGAAAATATTAAAAATATTTAGAGAATTTTTTAAAAAAAAATGATGTAAATTATTTTTAAAAAATCATATTTTTAAAAGTAAATATATTTTTCAAATTTGTTGAATCAAAATTAAAGTAAAATGAAAGACATGTTCCAAGTTTGAACCATTTATCTTTAACGGTTCTTGACTTATAACAATTTAAAGATGAGAAATGGTGAAAAAACCCATCATGCAGAAAACGTATTTACAGGTCTAAAAAAAGATTGGCTGCTGTTAGAATGGTGCTAATAATAATAATAATAACAATATCTCCTGTTGTAATTAAGATATAAACATGCTTTAAACGTCGTTTAAAGCGTTATTTAAAGTAAAACATTCTTATGTTTTGTCTCAAATGGTCGGTCTTTCTTCAACCAAGGAAATTAGAATTTCTGTGTCGATTTCCTCCATTTGTAAAAAAAAAATCCACTGCAAAAAACTGGAAAAAGCAACTAAAAAAAATCCCTTCAAACAATCACTTCAGTAGCTAGATCGGCACTGGTGTACGTTTCCTTCAAAATAACTGAATCGTGTGTACCCCCCCCCCCCTCTCAATTCTATATGCCAGGGGTGGCCAACTTTTTTAAGTCAACTATCGACTTTTTCATGAATTGTTTATTCGGCGATCGACTAGTTGTTATTTTCATAAAAATGAGCATTTCTATATGACTATTATAACCTATAATTTTTCAAAAAATTATGGCTCGCGATCGACCAAAATCATGTCGAAGATCGACCGGTCGATCGCGATCCACTTGTTGGCCACCCCTGCTATACGCCAATGGCATCCGAAACGGCGGCGCGGCATCCGGTTTCGGTAGACAAAATCGAACGACATCTGCTACCGATTCGGTTGTTCTCCCGATTGCGGTTTTCGACCGCAACGTGTGAACAGACAAAACAAAATACACTGTTTACTGCAAACGAAGCGACATAACCGAGACGATCATAAAACCGAAACCGTATCGTGTGAACGAAGCCTAACACGGACTCCGACCTTTGTGATGCCAATTTAAAACCGGAGCCGCACTCCTCTGCCCACTTGCTTGTATGGATCTGGTCTGGAACACTTCCGGCCAGGGGGCATTAGAAACAGCAATAACAACAGGAACAGGAACAGGAACATGAACAAAATAGATTAAATTACACCTGAGGGATAAATTTGAAAGCCAGTCTCTTGTGGGTACTAATAAAGGTAGGAGACATGAGGTCAAAACATCAAGCGCAGATGCTCTTGCGGAAAAAGACACGCGTGGACATTTCTTGCCGCGGTGTGTGCTAGTAAACATGAATGCTTCAACAAAGGTCAAGGTTGAGATTCGAGTATTGACACGGTTTTTACAGGGTGATGGCCAATATGTGGCAGAAATCTGTGAAAGTACCTAGCTGTGTAGGAAACAATCTTAAGATGCGCGTCATTTTAAGTTTGATTCTCAAGAGACGTGTTTAAAGAAGGCGCGAAGGTTAGCCGTCCCTAATAAATAAAGATCTCGTCCATCGAGGTCCGGACTATAGTTGAATATATTGGTCGCTGGCATTCGGCATTAGTCTACAGGCTGAAGTGTCATAATTAACATGGGTGTTTGTAGCTGATACGTACGGAGCTGGTAGTCTCGACCTAATTAGCTGTCAAGCAACAGACGGTGACCGCAACGCAATAAAAAACCATCCTATCTTGTGCAATAATTTGGTCAGCAGGTTTGCAAATGACCTTGTATCACAAGCTCGTAATTTAAATCACTTTTTTCTCTGGTTTCTTGAACAGAGTTTTTTTTTAACAACTTAGCAACAACTCTCGGTTAGCCTAAATTTATGAGAAATGAATGGCAAAATTATTCACTGAAAGCATGATAAATTGGATAGAAGGGCTGGCTTAGTACTCCACGATGGTACTTTATTCAAGAAGAGATAATTTAAATCGTCCCTCACTACTAAAATTGTCACAGTTTTTATGGGGATTCCGTGAAAAGTTAGTCTAGATTTGAAACAAATTCCTGTGTAAATAAATATCATAATATTCCTCCAGATTTCCGAAAGCCCTCATTCTTAAATATGTCGTTTTTATATTAGACATATTATGAAGAACTCAAAAAGTACATAGAATATATGTTTTTGTATGTTATATAAACTTAATATAAAATTCATATTTATTTAATCAATGAGGCCAGAGTAACAGCAGATAAGGATATTGGAGAACTAATAGAAAGTAATTTTACCCGTATTATCTTTTGTTGGTTGAAAAACAATTCAATTTTTATGAATCAGCTTATGCGTATAAAAGGTATTAACAAGAAAATAAACAAAAGCTTAAAACAGTTACTAAAAATTTCCTTTAGAAAGGGAAATACGACTGACATAAAATGAACATAATTCTCTATCGAAGATAATATTTAAGGTGTAGGAAATAAATTGAAATAATTTATCTCAATACCATCGTAATTACTACTATACAATTAATATCTCTCTTATTAACTTTTGCATATATAATTACATATGCATAAGCACTGAAAATATTAACGCGTAATAGATTACACCTTTTTGTCTAGCATCATCTAATAACTACCCGAGATATGAGTTCAATAAAATAAATACCTGTTAATAATGCAACACAAATAATAAACCATCTCTTAATTACTCAGTCTTTACAAATTATTCATACACATTTCAGTCTGTTTTGTAGCGAGAAAACTGCTCAATGCTTAGGGCTCTAACTTCCGATATTAAACAGAGACTACATTAATGCTTAATTGTGTTTGCGAGTGAGTGTGAAGAGTAATTTTCATTAAAGAAGTTGATACACGCCCTTGTCCATACCGTGTTTTCCAATACTACAGTCTTGGAATCAATAATGCGAATGGGTTGTGTGCGTTTAAGTATGTAGAAGGAACGGGATCAAAGGAGTCATGTCTCTTAGTTAAGAAATCTCTTTGATCTATAAACTAGAGTTTGTAGGTAATATTGTACAATGAATAGCTTCAAACGCTAGTTCATTTGAATATAACAAGGAATAATGGAAAACATTTACGCGTGCCCTGTAATTTTTGCATCATTATGTTGCATAATAAGTTAGAATATGAAAAATATATATATATATATATATATATATATATATATATATATATATATATATATATATATATATATATATATATATATATATATATATATATATATATATATATATATATATATATATATATATATATATATATATATATATATATATATATATATATATATATATATATATATATATATATATATATATATATATTGATTGCCAGATTTCGAAATGAAGCCGTCTTGCGCCATGGCACAATGGGCATAGTCGCAGGCTTCAAATGGGAAGGTCCTCGGTTCGAGCCTGCGTCAGGACAGAGTTGATTTCTCGTTGTTTTATGTTCGCTTCCTTAAATATTCGAGAAAGCTCTACAATATACAAATTTCCCCTAATGCAAATTTTCCCCCTAATAGCTGAATATTTCTAGAATGTTCTCTAACCCTTTAAAAGCTTGTGTACCAAAATAGATGTTTTCCCACTGCCACGTATTGACGATACCCTAGATTGGTTAAAGAGGGCCAAATTCTTTTCCTCAATGGACCTTTACTCAGGGTATTAGCAAGTCGAGATCGATGAAGCTGATAGAGAGAAAACTGCTTTCATTACACCGGAAGGGCTATATGAATTTAAGGTTATGCCGTTCGGCTTATGTAATGCACCCGCTACATTTGAAAGAATGATGGCTAATTTGCTGCGCCATCTCAAATGGTCTATGTGTTTTTGTTACCTTGATGACATAATGGTGTTTTCTGAAACGTTCGAAGAGCATCTATCACGTCTGACTGCCGTTTTAGGGTGCATATGTGACGCAGGTCTCAAACTTAACCCGAAAAAATGCCTGTTCGGGGCGAAACAGATAAAGATTCTTGGACACCTAATAACAGAAGACGGAGTAAGACCCGACCCTGATAAATTATGGGCAGTTACTGATTTTCCAACTCCGAGAAATGTACACGACGTAAGAAGCTTCCTAGGTCTATGTTCCTATTACCGTTGCTTCATTAAAAACTTTTGCGTTAAAGCCCAGCCATTGCAAAAGCTACTAAAGAAAGAATCGGCGTTCACTTGGGACCAATTAGAGGCTGCCGCTTTTGATAACTTAAAGGAAGCTCTTACATCTGACCCTGTACTAGGGCTGTACGATGAAAACGCTCCAACAGAACTCCACACGGACTCCAGCGGTTACGGAATTAGCGCTATCTTGGTCCAAATACAAGACGGCCGCGAAACAATAATAGCTTACGCATCCCGAACACTCACTAGGTCAGAGAAAAACTATTCAACCACGGAAAGAGAATGTCTTGCGGTGATATGGGCAATCCACAAATTCCGTCCTTATTTATTTGGCAGACCTTTTGCGGTGGTAACGTATCATCACGCATTGTACTGGTTAGCGGGACTGAAACATCCATCGGGAAGGCTTGCTAGATGGGCGCTAAGGTTACAAGAATACGACGTCTCCATATCCTATAAGAGCGGACGAAAGCATAAGGACGCAGACTGTCTTTCGAGACATCCCATAGTTATGGACTCTTCGGAGGAGACCGGAAAAGATGCTACATTTACTGATATCGCTGCCGATCAAAGGAATGATCCGAAGTTAGCAGAATTAATACATGCTCTAGTGAAGTCCGAGCCAGTCAAGGTCGAATTTGAACTCATAAATGGCGTCCTTTGTAAGAAAAACTCCGATCCGTCCGAGAAAAAGTGGTTACCCGTAATCCCTAGGCACCTGCGATTGGACGTTCTCCGGCATTTCCATGATGCGCCTACTGCGGGTCACTTAGGGTTCGCGAAAAGTTACGACAGAATCAGGAAACGATTCTTTTGGCCTAGACTGTACCGTACCGTAAGACACTATGTTTCTCATTGTCGAGAGTGTCAAAGGAGAAAACATTTACCACGGAAACCACCTGGCCGTCTTATCTCCATCCCTCCAGCCGTAGCCCCTTTCCACCGAATTGGTATAGACCTGCTCGGTCCATTTCCTAAATGCCGCAGCGGAAATAAATGGATTGTTGTCTGTAGTGATTATTTAAAGCGGTATTCCATAACTAAAGCTCTACCGACAGCCGACGCCTGCGAAATAGCTAGATTCCTGGTAGCGGAAATTCTGCTGAAGCATGGTGCCCCGAGGGTTCCAATCACCTATCTTGGAAAAGTCTTCCAATCAAGGCTGATATTCGAACTCATCCGTTGTTGCCAGGTAAAACACAGCATGACGACCGCTTACCATCCGCAAACATAGGGCCTGTTCACATAGGAGTCCGTTGCTTTGCGTTAAGGAAAAGATGACGTTGGGACGAAAATAAACCAATCGTATGCCTCCAAACGATTAGCAATGAAATTTTCAACGCCTATGATTGGTTTATTTTCGTCTCAACGTCATCTTTTCCTTAACGCAACGCAACGGACTCCTATGTGAACAGGCCCTAAGCGCTTTAACAAGACATTGACAGATATGATGTCTATGTATGTTGATGTTGAGCAAAAAGACTGGGACTTAGTGTTGCCGTTTGTAACTTTCGCATATAATACCGCAAAGCAGGATGATACGGAATTTATTCCGTTCTTCCTACTTCACGGACGGGAAGCCGAGACGACCATGGACACATTATTTCCGTACCAACCTGATGATAGAACGGACGACTACCTTGGGCACTTAGTCACGACGGCTGAGGAATCGAGACAATTAGCTCGATTACGAACGTTGGTTGCGCAACAGAAGGACCAAGGACGTTACGACGCCACGCATAGGACAGTATCCTATCAACCCGGCGATCTAGTATGGATCTTTACGTCTATACGTAAAGTGGGCCTTTCCGAAAAGCTGCTTAAACGTTATTTCGTCCCATATAAGGTCCTCAAACGGCTATCTGACGTAACATACGAAATCGAAAATTTTGATCCTATGTCAAAGCGGAGAAAGGACAGAGATACCGTTCACGTCCTGCGGATGAAACCCTGTTGTGATCCAGACAATCACTCGTTGACACCGCCTCTAACGATGATCCTCATCGACCAGACACCGAACCTGCCGAATCAGCGATACCCGAAAGAAAACCCTCGAAACCACCGGAAACAACACGTACCGGGCCTTTGACTCGATCAGAACTAGGGCCAAACAAGCGATGGAACGACAGCGGGGCGCTGTCGTCTAAGGGAGGAATATAATGCCACATTTCGAAACGTAACCGTCGTGCGCCATGGTACAATGGACATAATCGCAGGCCTCAAATGGGAAGGTCCTCGGTTCGAGCCTGCGTCAGGACAGAGTTGATTTCTCGTGTTTTTATGTTCGCTTCCTTAATTATTCGAGAAAGTTCTACAATATTCAAATTTTCCCCCTAATAGCTGAATATTTCTAGAATGTTCTCTAACCTTTAAAAAGCTTGTGTTGGAACTGCAAGTGGCAATTCTTAGACTGTGAGCCTGAGGGTTGTAGGTTTCTTGTCTAATAAAACATTATTGCTTGTTTATCGGGGACTCCTTTAATCCACGCGACAGAGTTAGTATATAAGTATATATATATATATATATGTATGTATATATATATATATATATATATATATGTATATATATAACTGTAAGTTAAAGCTTATCCTTTGGACAAAACAAGGTAGATAAATTAAAATATCTTACTGTAAATTTGAAATTATTTTAAAAGTGTTCTAAAGAATGAAAAATATATCATCTTTGGAAAATTTCGTAATTGGGATCAACTTGTAGAAAGATATAAACGAAGAAATTCTTTGACTTATTTTAAAAGTAAAAAAGGCAATGACTTGATATGCTTACAGTTGCTGATTAAACTATTGAAGAAAAATGAAATTAAACTAATAAAAATACAGATTGCTTTTTTCTCGGAAAATGAAGTCCTGTAATTATTAGAATGATTTCATTTTTTTTACTAAAGTATTTGTAATGGTACGTATTTTAATCTTCTGCACGATATCATTTAAAGTAAAGACTAAGGTATCAGTAAAACACTTGAAGCCTTTGTTACACAGTCAAATTTCCAATATAAGATTAAAGGGTTTTCTCATTACAGTGCCGTTTACATGTGCCAAAAACCCGGGTAAAAGCAGGGTCGTTTCTTGCTTTTTCCCTACGATAGGGAAAAATGCAGGGTGGATTTTCGACCCTGCTTCGAACTAGGATAAAACCCGCTAATTACCCATGATGCATTTCGAAGCAGGAAGCTAGCAGTAAACAAACATGGCGGATTTGAACATGTGTGAATCCATGAAAATGCAGCCAAATGATCGATGGAAGGATCTGGAACCCCTTAACGATCGCATAATTTTCAAGAAAACAGTAGAAAAGTGCCCATTTTTTCCGGAGGATTTTATTTATTTCTTGATCTGCCCATCTAGTTTAAAAAAAAAAAAAAAACCATCCCCAATTACATTATAAATAGAATGGTACTGCCATCTGGTATGTAAAATAAGAAATAAAATTTCATTTCAATAAAATTTCAATAACATTTTCATTTACAGTGTTATGGTAAAATTAATAAATTTAATAAGTATAATCAATAATTAAACGTAACATTAAAATTTATTTATAAATTAATTATTTTAGAATTCACAGATAAAAATTTATTTATATCTATTTATGATTTTTTTATTTATACATGACTAAAAATTACTGAAACAAAATTGAAATCAAAATTACATTTTGATTTTATAAAAGAATTTATTAAAACAATAAGTATCTTACAATTAATCTTATAATTTAAAAAAAATGCACCTATCGATTGGAAAATTTTCTTTCCAGTCTTTATTACTTCAGGAATTTAAAACAATTTCTTCCCACCAAACAGAGCTTCGTAATTTTGCCCACATTCTTTGTTGTGGAAAAACTAAACTTAGCGATGAAGCCACAGATCGTACGATTATATCTAATATCCGCATCAATCTTCTAGTTCTTATATTCCTTTTTTCCTACCTCTTTTCTAAATTTATTTTTAAAAACAACAGAAAAAATCGTAAATGTTCTATGATTATCAACAGCGACTTACATGTGCTGCATCTAAATAACAAATAGACGCAGACGTAATTGTGTTTTAGAAGAGGAGTGCATTGGTCGTGTCGACTTTATCTCCTGTAAGCAAGATATATGTAATCAAGGTGGGAGTGCTCAGTAGTTAAAATTTTAAGTAATGAATTAAAATATTAAGGTAAGAATAACGCGGGTAAAAGAAAAAAATTAATAGTAAAGTTAAATTAAAACAAAAAAGTTAATTTTAACAGAAAAAATACAGAGTTACAAGTTAAGAAAATTTAGAAGAAAAATTAGATAAGACTAATGATCCACGGAAAACAAAAAAAGTAATAATATTAAGAGGCCTAGAAAAGCAGATATCATAAGAATACAAAAATATTTTTGTAAGTTTTTCAATCTTTTTGGATTTTTAAAGTTTTATGATTTTTTTTGTTGTTATTTTTAAAATTTAAGAATACGAGGTCAAAAGAACAACAATTGGGGAATAAAAGCCCTTCCCCAGGACCATACACTTCATAACGAGATAAATGCGGAGTTCGAAGGTGGAAAGCTAAAAATAGCAATACAGTGAATTTGGAAAAGTACGACACCTGCTGGGATCGAACCCATAACGTGATTTACAAGGAATGATGGTTTATGAGGATCACTTCTTCCGAATCATGTGATGGCCTTTACTTCCGGTAAGACGGGTAAAAGCAGGGTGAAAATGTGGTCCCGTGTAAACGGACTTCGAAGGTTTTCCCTGTTAGCGGGTAAATCCCGGGTATTATTGTTGTCCATGTAAACGCAGCTATTGAATAAAAATCTAAAAGATATAGCAACATAAAGTATTTAAAGTAAAAAACATATGGCATGAGTCTGAGTATGTTTAGTGGATCTAGGGCTTAAATCGTTTAAATTTATGAAAATTCATCTTTGAAATAAGTGATTAGGTGAAAGGAATTAAAATTTTGAAATAAATACGTCATAAGTAAGACGGTGTAAACCAATTAAAAATATGTGATATTTATTATAAAAATCACTGATTTGAAAACAGTTAAGTAAATGAATATCGTTAGTAGTTTTGGTGATATGTTTAACATATTTCATTTTCGTTTTCATTTTTGTTTTTAATGCAGCACTGAAACTAAAGAGACCGAATAGGGAATATGAAGGTTAAGCTGATATACAGGGTGAGTCTAAATTGTTTTTACAAAATAAGAGGGGCGATAGTATCCAACCAGACCAGTAATAATTATCATGGAACATAGAGTCGCATTCCACTCTGAGAGGCAGAAAAGGATAAAATTAGAATTGCAACATGAACTTACAACATTGTTGGGAAAGCGAATGAACGATACCAAAAGTTGCTTAATTTGATTTATTGATCAGAGAAAAACTTGCAGTAAAGGCTCAAAGTGGCGGTCACGCGTGTCGTTGCACAGTTCACACCGGCGAAGGAATGACTGGCGCACCCGCTCGAAGATTCCTAGTGTTGTGTTAATTTTGTATGCTGCCAATTCTCGCTACGAGATCTCTAGCCGAGTGCACGGGCATCTGATAAACTAAAGATTTCATGTGACCCCAGAAGAAAAAGTCTAGTG
Organism: Dolomedes plantarius; assembly: GCA_907164885.2. Classification (NCBI taxonomy): domain Eukaryota; kingdom Metazoa; phylum Arthropoda; class Arachnida; order Araneae; family Dolomedidae; genus Dolomedes; species Dolomedes plantarius. Next base: position 156,581,651 of record OU015493.1, on the reverse strand, counting down.
GATTGAGGTCCGGTGAGCGAGGATGCCAAGCCATTTGTCGACCACATCCGATCCATCGGATATGTGGCATTCAAGAATTGCCGGGCCTTGCTGGAAAAATGTGCTGGGGCTCCATCGTGCATAAACCACGTCTCTCTCGATGGAGAACGACCAGATGATCTTGCTTAGGAGATATGCTACGTAGGCAGTCACAAAACGACGTCAGAGGCGATGGCGTTCATGCTCGACGTTTCGACTTTTCTCTTTTTTGTCTCTCAGAGTGGAATGCGACCCAATGTTCCATGGTAATTATTGCTCATCTGGATGGGTACTATCAACCCTCTTATTTTGTAAAAACAATTTAGACTCACCCTGTACATAAGGGCAACCAACAAGAAAAAAATAGCAGTCATGTATTTTAGATTAACACTTTATGGTCAACGTTTCATTCAAGAATAGTGATTTGTTCGCCACAATAGATATTTATAATACTGGAAACGGATTTTCTAAGTCACCTAAAACTACTAACTAGATGCAAAAACTACTAAGTTTGTCCAACAATATGAAGAGTTAGTTATAGTAATTATTAACATATTTTTAATGCGATCAGACCAAAAATGTTTCTGGAAGTTATGTTTAGAAATAGGGAAAGGGGAAATTTATCCTTCTAGGTCAAAGGAATGTCCCCGACTCGATTGACCTAGTAATACTGCTGAAATATGCAATAGTCCATTCTATAAAACATTAAAATATTTAATTTATCATCTCTATTAAAAGTTATGTTAATTCTATATCCCTTTATTAGTTGGTCAGTTGCTGAGTCTGTTTAAATTTTCTCAAAATATTAGAGCATCTAAGTAAAACTTGAAAAAAAGTTTGCTGTTCAATTAAAACTTTTTTCTTGAAGTGGGAATACAATGATAAAGACATATGAAAATTTTATAAATATCTTAAAAATATTATATGAAAAGCAGTTTGTGATTTTTATTAATAACATCTGTACTTACTTGTGTACTATGAGTCATCTTTATATATATATTTGTTGCATCAAGTAATATGCAACTATTCGAAGATATAGATTTCTACATAAAGTAAACGTTAAAAATATCTTGTAAATTCTTAATTTGTTGTGGTGTGATATATCTGAATAGGCATCTATAAACTCGAAATTTTTACAACTGATTTAATATGTTAGACATATCTCCTAAATTGAATTATATCGTGACTGCAAACAGATATTATGTGCCTCATCTAAAACGCAAAAGACATGTTCATGAATTCCGCTTGTTACAAGTGTTATAATAAATGAAACATAAAGAATTGCATGTATTGTTACTCTAGAACATAATATAGAGCTGCCGAACAAATTTATGATCATGGATGTATTATCATCATTTATATCTGGATTTTTTTAAATATTTGTTGAAGCTCTATGAGGGTTAAGAGGAGATATATCTGTTCCTTTATGATAGCCATGTATTATATTTCCTCTGAGGTAGAAAGCATGATGGATGGCCATTCATATACTGCTAATTTTATAACGTGTTGTTTCAAATAACAATTTTTTCTAACAGTTGGAGGTTATTATTCAAGAAAAATTGATTGAAATATGCTTTCTATGATAAATGATGATGCTTAATTCAAGAAATGTGAATGATATTCGTTCTTTTACATTTATTTAAATACTCTTAGACTCATTAATGTTCATTAAAAAATCTGAGCTTCTGAAAACTGAGAAACTAATGTTTAAAATTATACATTTTTCCCATTCAGTTGGTTTTAAAAGAATAATTTTCTAAGTATTTGTCTACATTACTTTAGTTAATTTTTTGAAATATTATTTAATTGTTATCTTCATACCTCGATTATACAAGAATAAATAATTTAAAACAACTTATCTGTCATAGTTCTGCATAATTTTATCAGAAAAAAAGAACGTCATTACCATGATATGCATTAAAAATACTGTACATATACAATATTTTATCACAACAATTATTACACATTGTAATAAAGAGGTAAAAATGCACTAATTGCAGTCTAAAGGTGACAGAAAATATATATTACAGTTGGACCAATATATAAATGAAAGATCCCTTTACATTTATCATGTAGATTTGGGATTATTTTTTATGGATTTACAACAATTACATGGTAACAACAATTGACAAAACAAAGATATTTTTACCTTGAAACTGAGATTTTTATTTTGTTTGTATGAGAGCTGATAAAAAAAATTATGTTATTGATAAATTGAAAAAAATTACCTAACACATTTTTGACATTTTTATTTCTTCTTATATGATATAAAAAATGATTTAACTATGATACAGCCATTTTTAAACAGTAACACCCTTTTCTCTAAATAATGATTTAAGCATATCCTGCGTATAAAAGGATGTAAATTTCGAAAGTACAGTTGGACCTCTATTTAGCAAAGTCGCTAAATTCCGAAAAAAAGTTCGTTATATTGAAAATTCATTAAATAGAGATTCACCCTTTAAAATACTTTAAACTACACAAAAAGATTTTAAATTCATAAACACTAAATATTATTAAAAGAAGTAATTAATCACACCTTTATTTTGTAAATTAATATCTATTTGTTTTATATATCTTGTCCATCAATAAGAAATCTGCAAGGAAAACAAGAATAAAACAAAACATTGTGTGGGAACACACTGTATTTTCAATTTAAAAAAAATTAATGAATTTTAATGACATTATCGCATTTATTATAACAAGTAATTTTAAGCATACATTATCCCATGCGTCCTTAAATTTAATTACTGAAAAAAGTCTGTTAATTTTGTCTGAGTTTATTGCCTGAAAAAGTGTTTTCTCTCATAATACGTCTCGCAACTTTGTAATGCTCCAAAAACCCCTTCAGGTGTATTTTCCTCGTCGGATTGTAATCCTCGTTGGATTGTTTAAAATGCTTTTAGCATTTCATCATAGGAAGGTTTGTTAATTTCTGCATCATGATAATTTCCATCATCATCTTCGTCTTCATCGCAATTCATTGCTGTATTGCTTTTAATTTTTACACTGTCCAAAATATCCATTTCAGTTTGTGTTTTGGAGGCTTCATCTTCAGAATTAAGTGAAAGAAAATCACCAATCAGCACATCATCGTTAATTTCTTCTTTTTCCCTTAGCTGGATCCTTATTTTTTTAAGTTCCTCTAAGAGAATATCGTCTTCGTCCTCCGTACTTGCCGAATTCTCACTGCTGACAAAGAATCCAGCTTTAGCAAAACTGTTGCGAATAGTACGATCTGTGACATCATAGTTCCATGCTTTGGAAATTTCTGATATGCTTTCCCGTAAGTTGATCTTTGGCATGGATTGATTGTTCTCAAGCGCAGGGATAACTTTTCACACTATTCTTTTGCGATAGTGTATTTTGAAATTTTTTATCACCCCTTGATCCATTGGCTGCAGTTTTGATGTAGTGTTTGGTGGCAAGTAAAAAACTGTAACATGTTTCAGTTTTTGGTTGATTTCTTTCGGATGGGCGGGACAATTGTTAAAACCGAGAGCAATTTTGCGACACTCTGCAATCATACGTTTATCCAACTTTTTAACCCATTTTTCACAAATTTCTGACGTCATCCCAGCTTTTTTGTTACAGTCATAATCAACCTCCAAAGATTTTGCGCCTTTTAAACATCTTGGATTTTTGCTTCTTCCGATAACTAATGGTTTCAATTTCTGATGTCCAGTCATATTTGCACCTAACAAACTAGACAGTTAATCTTGCTTTGCTTTGTTTTCCTCCAAAGCATTTTTCCCTTTTAAATGTTAATGTTTTTTGAGGCAAACATTGAAAAAATATAGCAGTCTCTTCCGCATTAAAGATGTTTTCTGGCTGATAGTCTTTTAAAATCGTACCCAGTGTCTCCGCTATCCAATAACCACTATCATTATCATCAACGTCTTTACTTTCACCAGATATTACTTTTGCTATAATTCCGTGTCTTCTCTTCAATTTTTCAAGCCATCCACTGCTTCCTCGAAATTCGTCGTATCCCAATGCGTTTGCCAATTCAAGCGCTTTCTCAATTATGAAAGGCAAAGAGATCGGAACATTTTTATCTCGCATTGTGTGTATCCACTTCAAAACTGCCTTATCTACATCTTCATAGACACATGATTTTAAACGTTTTGAACAAGAATTCGATAAATCATAATTTTGTATCTTATCACGATTTTTTATTATGGTTGATAAGCTGTTTGGAGGAATACCAAATTTTAAAGCAATATCCCTTTTCTTCACGCCTTTATCCCCCCTCATGAAGAATTAAATTTTTTTCTTTGATGCTCAAGCACTTTCGCTTTGACATTTTCCAGCTACTGGAACCGAAATTACCAGCGCGACTCAAGAATCTACAAAACGGGAGACCAGTTAAAGGACATAGAACAGCTTCATTGAGGGTGAAAGGGGGATATTGAAAGTTTTTCTAGTGAAGTGGACAGTAT